>JAUYWH010000027.1:6712654-6784192 GCA_034779795.1 Ctenopoma multispine | reverse complement strand
CTAACTAACTAACTAACTAACTAACTAACTAACTAACTAACTAACTAACTAACTAACTAACTAACTAACTAACTAACATAAACTGATCACCTGACCTTGAAGTTCATCTAGTGGAGTATTGCTAATATTTTCCACTGCAGCTGGTGGAGAACAAAACAGAGGTAAAAGAAAGTGAATGTTGGACTCCTATTCACAACGTCACCACAAGCAAAACTGAAAAAGTGAATGTCAGCATTGCTCCCATTTTCTGGATGTTAATAAACAATATCATTATAGTATACACATTTAAAAGAAAATGTGTAATTAATATCAAGAGATATTCTACATATTATTTGCCATTTACAGCAAATTCTATTTCAAATATGCTACATAAACCTTAAAAAAAAGAACAAGGTAAAAGAGAAAGGAACTCTTCTACAGCTTTTTTAACCTCTAAATTTCCCTCTGAGGACACATTTCTGTTTTATCATTTCAATGTTATTGGTGGCTCCAGATCAGCAATGAAACCCAGGCAATATAAAAGTGAAGACTGTAGACCTTATCCAAGGGGCATTTGCCAAAAGTGAATGAACACGTCAGCTACCTCATGGTTTTAAATGAAACTGCATAAAGGCTTGCCCTGCCATTCTGTCTACTGGCAGCCAGTGTGAATTGTGCTGGAAAATCTATTTTGGAGAGCCGGGCCTTTCAATTCAAAGGGAAAAGACTGAGTGCTGTAGCGACATCAATCAAACCAGGACGCTGTGGTGGCTTTGCTACACAAGTAGAAGGTCCTGAGTTCATGGGTTAAAACAGGCAATATGAAAAAAAAAGGTCCAGAAAAACGACTGAGCAGGGTGCAGACTGTTATTGGTCTCTGCTATCTCCTCAGTGGAAGTGTTGGAGAGGTACCCCCCTCCTGTATTAGCTGGACTTCATTAATCTTCATGCCATCTTCTTTAACTAGTCATGTAGAACGGCTCAATAGAAAGCCGTATAATGGGGAAGGCCCAGTGCCAATTACTAGGTTAACATAGTGTTCAGCCCCAGTGCAACAAAGGAATGAGATGGAGGAGGAGAACTGGCTCACAGGGAGAGATGCTGAGCATTTGAATTGACAAGGGATGCAAACTGGAACTTCTTTCTCTAATGTGCCAATAAAAATATCATGCCAGTGTATGTTTCTGCCACTCTTTTGGAAGAAATAATATGGCTAATAGGGTAGTTGGACATTCACATTTGACATTGCATTGTTAAACCAGAGGTGATGATTGACACTGTAATGCAACTACAGCACAATATAATAATCACACACACATTTACATGTCTGTACAACTTATATTTTAACCCCCCCCCCCCCAACTCCTGAATTTGTGATACAACTGTTTCCATCAGATTTGTTAAATGTAGCTGAGAGGTCAACAGACAGTCATGCGTAGAAACCTACTGTGCCTATTGTAGAACATCATGGAGCATATGTTTTAAAATATTATTTAATTCAACATTAGTGTTTTATCAATTTTTAGTTTTTATTTTCAGAATATTTCAGTTTTTTGAGTTACTGAGGTTATTTCTGTATTGACCCAAAATGAAACATCTCAACTCTATATATGTTTAAGAGTAGTAGAAAATGATAGTAAAGTCATTATATCCTTATTGTAGAAAGCCCCCATTCATTTTTTTCTTTTATAGCTGTATAAGTGAATACTTCCCAGTAACAGTAAGTATCACTCCTGTCATCTTCAGCTTCCATTTACTTTGTTTTTTTCTTTATTTGACTAGAGGGGAAGTTTGCTGTGCAAACCACTTGTCATGACTGCTGTCAGAACAAGTACAGTGTTAAACTGTAGTTATTTAATTCCATGTGATTAAAATAGGACTGGGTCAGTTTGGGAAGGGCCTGTAGGCTATGGTTTTATTTAGAGGACCAAGATTAAACTCCAGTAAAATGGAAATGCCACACCGTCACAGAAGATGCTGCGGGAATTGTGAGGAGGATAATATTATTGTGATGTGAAGTGATAATTCCGCCCTGTCCACCCTCATTATCCGGCAGCCTAGTGTATTTCTGGCTCGCAGCTGTATGTGTGTGTAAGTGTGTGTGTACAGATGCCCTTTGCTTTCTCCGCACACTCACTGCAAATTCGCGTAAGGGGAAACATGGGGAAAAATATTTGGCATCTCTGTGTTTTGTTGTTGTCAAGGCACCTAAAGTGGGACACATGTGTTTATAACTGCATGTGTAGGCGTGGCTGCGCATCAATGTGACTACGTGTGTTTGGATGTGTGATCATGTTGTGTTTGCATAAACTCAAGTGCACTCATCCCCTTGCCTTCATCGACGCCAACGGTGACAGAAAGCAGCAGAAGATCCCATCCTGAATTACATGCACAAGTGCAACACAACAAGATCTCTAACAAACAGCAACAACATATCCAAATGCAACACAAAGAAACTGAACAAGAGGATGATCTGGAGAGGCTTCACATTCATGCAGACCCCAGCAGTGTGAGATAAGGTATATTTTTGTCTGGCCAGATAAGAGGGAGAAAGCAAACATATTACAGGGCTCAAAATTCTATATCTATAGCTCCTTCTCGTGACTCCAATAATTCATTCATTCATGGCCTCTGTTTCCTCAGACTCTTGGAACATCTGCCTCATACATACATCACTGCACTGATAAAGATCGCAGACAGAATTGGTAATACACTGTGAATGGGAGACTGCAGCGCTGATTAAATAACTTCGGTGGCGCACTAAAATTGAAGCAGCCATGGGATGAAAGGGGACTTATCAGAGGCTTTATTAAAGGCAGTGGAGGATGATTTTTGGTTTAGGGTGATGTACACAATTTAAGACACAATGTCCCACTGCCAAGGGATTTACACAGGAAAACAAAAATGATATTTTGACCTCTGTCATTGTATTCCTCCTACACACACACACACGCACACGCACACGCACACACACACACACACACACACACACACACAAATAAAGGAGAAAATATTCTTCTACTATATGTTTTGGGAATTAAATAGATGTAATGTTAGGACATGAGAGAAATTGTTGGACAACTACACATATATGATGGTGCTACCACATGGTTTTGGTGTCTTGTTCAAGAACACTTTAACATGTGATCAGGAGGAACCAGGAGTTGAACCACTGACCCTGCAGTTCTTTTATCACTATGTTGATGCTTTAGACTGACTTTCTCCTGCAGTCCTGTTATGGTCAAAGTCTTCTCCTTGGGATATCACTTAATTAAAGAGTAAGGGGTTCTGAGTAAAACAGCACTGAAAGCAAGTCATATATGCTTGTAACTGGTATGCAGTATACAGTTGAGGACGGTGTCTGTCCTGACTCAGTCACATTATTTCTTCAGGTTACCCCTCTGCCTTTCGAACAATACTTTCCGCTCAGGAGACTTTATAAAACAGCAAATACACAACATAAAGGTTCTAAGATAAGATGCTGTTGCTAAAAGCCCATGTGTTTTGTTTAAATTGTTGCTTCAAGTCTAACTTATACCACTAGTATATGTGTAAAAAATATAATAATTGCATTTTTACCCCTATAAAAATGTATTATTTTCTTATGACCTTATTATAACCCAGTAAGATAATGGAAATGTATAAAATCTGAGTGTATAAAAATGGCCACAAACATTTCATCAACTAGTGAAATAAATCTCAGAAAAGAAATGCATGGATGTGATATGTTACTGAGCTTGGTTTGGATTCAGGTTGACCTTACAAGAACTAGGATGTAGTTGCAGATTTGGGAGGAAAAGTGCTGCACAAAAAATACCATCCAATATAAGTATAACATGTTTTTGAGTCTCAGAGACCACAAAATGAAGTCAGTAGTATTTTTTTATGAAAATAGATAAACCTATGAAGTATCACAGCAATGGAAAATTATTTTGTTTGGAGCTGTTAAAGGGTGTCCCAGAGTCTTTAGGATCCAAAACAGGAACATATGGGTTACCATGTACTGATTTATATTCGTGTCCTATAGTGTACATCGTTTGACATTAAACAGTTGCATACAGCCCAAAATAACATTTAATGGGAAGAAATAAAAGAAGAAAATCACCAACAGTAGGCTAATGTTTAGTAGATGGAACATATGCAGATGTCAGCACAAGTTAAATGGGCTAACATTTTCAGATATAGCTTAAAAAGTCACAGTGTGACCGTAGCAGGTCACTTCTGTGAATAAAATAAATTACGTGACTTCACAGCACTTTAAAAATAAAGCACCTCAACAGGATGTTTAACTGGCCTTTCATCTTCCTTGTGGTTTGTATATTTAATCACCTTCCTGCTGAGTTCCTGACAAACGATAAAATTTTTAATTTTATAATTCTATTTTTTACGCAGTGAGTCAGAGAGTGTAAAAATGTCCCTGAATTCAGCTTCTATTTACATATAACTCTGAGAAAGCCTCAGTGAAATTTACCCAGTGCAGTTAATCCGCACTGATAGTCTAACAGGGATTGTCTGCACAGAATCTCTGCAGCCAAATCATACAGTATGAAACTGCATCAAATGAACAGATGGCAGTGACATGAATTAAAAGCACAGAACAATAGTACAATATAAACCAGAAATGACACCCAAAGTGGCTGTTGATTTATAGCCGTGGCGAGTTTGGTACTGGGCTTCCATGTATATTAGTGCTACAAATCTGGGTCCATTTAGCAGGGAGATGCTCATACATACATCACCGACTCCTGCTCCAAGCCAAGGTCAGTCCTTATTGCATCAATCTTTTCAACAGAGGCTACTCCACACAGCAGCAGTTTTGTAACTGTCGCTGCTGTAATGGAATCTTTTTTCTTGCGCTTCATCTTTCTCTTATCACATGAAATATATATTCAACTTCTCTTCTTTCCCTCATTCTCCAGATTCTTTTTATTTTATCTGTAAAACATTCCCGGGGACCTCATTTCTTTTCTGGGGGACACACTCCAAGTAGGACAGATTTTAACCCTTTTGGCTCTTGATCGCATGTAGCGGGTCACTTCTGGTTACATAGATATAACAAAATAAAAATTTAAAATAGTGACATAAAAATGGATTTGTCTCATTTATAGGATGATTTGAGTTAGTGACAAGACATTTATTAAAGTCCTTCCACTTCCCTCTGCTGTATACATTATTCACAAAGTCATTTCCCAAAGGTTTGACACATATAAAAGCACTTAACATCAGTGCGTCACGTGGGAAGAGTTTCTTTAAATAGGTTATAACATGAAACACCACTTTTACTAAATTTTACTTTAAAGGTCATAAAAAATGTTGTGCCTAATGGATGTGGTCAAAACACTCATAAAGAAGAGTCTAAGATGCTGAAATGCAAAGTGCCACTTTTAGACATTCATGCTGAGTCAGTTTCTGTTGTCCTGATTACTCACGCTACAGTCTCATGTAGTACTTTAATAAATGAAGAAATAATAAAATCAATCATTTTAAGTAGCACTGGACCATTTACAGTGAGAGGAGAAAAAAAAGAGTAGACTTTTAATTGATGAACTTGACCCGCTTTTCCCTGATAACAAATTTCATTTGTTCTACAAAAATTATGCTCATGTGACATTATTTGACGGGATCTTTATCACCTGCAGAGTAAATAAGAGTAATTTATGCTGTTTAATTTTGAGCATGGATTATAAATCATAGCTCTATCATACATTATGAAGCTTGCATTGATGAGGGAAGTGAGAGCAGGGCCAGTTGATTGGGTTGTTAAGGCAGCAGTACAAAGCAACAGTAGCAGCACAGACTCATTCTCCCAGCATGTTTCTTTATAGCCGGCAGATTGATGCAAATGACAAATGATGATAAACTCCTAGCGGACCAAGTGGTGAAAGATAGACTTTTAAATAAATTATAAAGTATAGATAATTAAAAATTAAACAACAGCTTGATGCAGAAATAAATTACAGGTTTGTCTTTTTTCCCAATAATGTTGTTGAAGTTAATAATCATTACTGTGTTCACATTGCATTTGCAGTAATAAAGGCATGATCAAACATCACAATAAAGTGCAATACACACAAATAATAGTAAAAAAAACTTAATACATATTGTGCATTCAGATGACAGAATGTAAAATGAATTAATACAGACATAATTTCTTCTGCAAAGGCATCAATCTCCTGTAGGTGAAGCCTTGCAGCGTGCTGAAGCAGTGCTACAGTGAGCCGACTCTTGGATGAGAAGACTCTCACATCTTCAGTCAAAGAGATGACTTCTGACAAATATCAGTCTCAGCGATGAAGACATGACAGCTGTCAATCATCTCTTCATAACGATGAAGAAGAGCAGCTCAAACGCTGTGGATTTGACCTGTGAGGCCACTTAGACACACACACACTTATGCATATACATATAAATATAAAATAGCATGGGATGAAACAAAAACAGTGCAAGATTTAACAGTTTATATATCTTACTGTGTTAGATTGATACCACTCTGGTGTCCTGTTAGATATAAAGCTTCAGCCAGCTCAGTTATCTACTAGCTGGGAAGGAAACAACTAGGGTGTCTCTGTCCAACCGTAACCAAATACAGCGAAATATACCAGAATGTGTGCAGCTCACTTATTAACATGTCATTTCTCCTTTGTTGACAAATATAAAACAAGAGCTATTCATCCATTTGTGCACGTTTTGACAGTGGTTTGGTCATTATTGATGGCAGACAAACCTCAAATTGAAATGATTCATGTTTACAAATCAGCCATCAGCCCTAAATACTGTATTGTTTCAGATAATACCAATAGAAACAGGTAAGTGTTTCCCTAAAGGGATGTGATTATGTGATTAAGAGCAAAGGAAATCCCATTTAATGTTTTTATTACTTATTAAATAATGATATAATTATTTCTGGGGAAGCTACTTTGAAAACGTAGCATCACATCTCACTGGCAAAAGTTGGGCTACATGAAAACTACGCCAGGAGGGGAATCTAGTTAAAGCTACTTAGAAAATACTTCTTAAAAAAATATCAAAATGTGCACGGGAAATAAAATTAATATGAAAATAACATAAAAAAATCACATACCAGCAAAACATGTCAAAATTGATTTTATTACAAACATCTCTACATCATACATAATAGAAAAAAATGAAGATGCTCTACTATTCAGGGGGGAGTGCAGGAATGTCAGAATTTGGTTTTGTGCAAAATGTCTGTCAGTCAGACACCTGCCTATTCCACAAACTGATGGAGTCCATGTTGTGGTATTATATGCAAGATTACTCAGTTAGCCAGGTATGTTTGTTAATTAATTTCAATAATCAATACTTATGATTAATTCAATTTTATTTTTACAAATTCAAATTCAAAACAGTAAAAATATTTTTCACATGTAGATTGATGATCAAACTTCCTGGAAAACCCATAAGATCTAAATATAATACAAAACAGTCCCATCTGTATTTGTAGTTTTATTGAATGACTAGAAAAATGTCAAAAAAGTAAGACAAAGTAAAAAAGTACTGTATCACTCACTTTAAAAATGTTTTATTATTATATATTTAGGAAATTTTTATTCTTTAGCAAAATGTACATGAATTCTGATTATTTAATCTTGTTTGCTTGTTAAGTTGTGTTTTTACAATAATAAGACTTTTGTGACACATTGTGTTTATAGGGCTTTCAATGTAATGTTAAATGCAAGAAGTTGATTATTTCACATTTCAAATTTATTTATGTAGCATTTTTATTTTGTCTGACACGTCTCACTGAAATGTATTTATTGTATATTTGGTATCTTATGGGTTTAGCACTCACAGTTTGTACCATGCACAAAAAAACAATACATAAAGTAGAAAGTTTTGTTTTAATTTAATAGCTCACCATCCAAAATTGGTGTAATGCCACTAGCACTGGTCTTAAGTCTGCATGCTGTACAGCAGAGTGTCATGTATTCAGATGAAAAAGGATTAATAACACTCTTCCTCCTCTCATCTCATCATGCAAAGCTTATGAGTTCCTTCGATCCCTGCTTTCAGAAACCATTAGCGCTCTTCCTCTTGAGAGATAGAAGACAAAGCCGGGAGCAATAGTGAGAGTCCTCTTCCCGCTCTAACTCGAAATGACACAATGTCAATAAGTATACTGATTATCCTGCCCATTTGTTTTGTGCAATGCAGTTAACGAGCTTTATTATACAAAAGACATTGTGAATACCCAATAACCATTCGTTATCATTTGTTTTGATGAGAGTAATAGAGTGGCTCATGTGAATGGTCAGCACTGTACAAACTTATGTTAATGGAGCACACAGTGGACGATTTCCTCCATCTGGAGCAGTTGTAGCAGGTACGAGGAACCCACCACAGTGTGTAGTGGGATAGAGAGCAGGGCCTTAGTTCACTCAATCGCCTTGAAGTGTTTGTGTTCCTACATCAGCTGTCCTCCCAATTCACCATTTATCTTCCCTGAACTGTCCTAACCTTTTCAAGCTTTCACTTATGACAGATTCCAGATACACTGGGCCAAACCTCACTGGAAACCAGCTACAGTATCATACGCACAACTGTCAGTATAAAAGGAAGCCTACACATGGCCTGGCACACTGGATTGGCCTCTTCCTATACAGCCACATAAATCTCAGCAGCATCAGACAGGTGGGAGGAGGCTCTGGCAGATGTAGCCATGAGGAATGGAGGTAGTGATGGCTCAGACAGGTCCTCTTCCCAACCTCTGGCCCTGCTCCTCTGCAGTAAGAGAAAGGGTTGTGGGAGTCTGAAACAAAGGTGAGTGTGTTGGCTCATGCAAAAATAAAAAGCTTGGCAGCAGGAATCTAAGTCTGCAGAACCACCTGTCAAAAGTTTGGTAAAATAAAATAATACAAAAAAATAAATCAGCAAATAAAACATAATGCAAGAAATGCAGAAGAGAAGAGGTTGAGAAAGAGATGAATGGCGTAGAGCATTTTATAATGGTATTCTTTTGTAGTTTAACACAGATCGGTGAATATCAAGGTAACTTTAAAACTAAACTTAAACAATTCTGACGCATTATTACTTAT
This sequence comes from Ctenopoma multispine, assembly GCA_034779795.1. Taxonomy (NCBI): domain Eukaryota; kingdom Metazoa; phylum Chordata; class Actinopteri; order Anabantiformes; family Anabantidae; genus Ctenopoma; species Ctenopoma multispine. Next base: position 6,775,157 of record JAUYWH010000027.1, on the reverse strand, counting down.
TATTATGTTAATAATAATATCAAACTGTAAAATGCAATTGTTGTTATTGTCTTCTAACAACAACTTAACTCATACACTAATTTTAGATCAATCTTTACCAAATAATTATACTTTTTTTAAATGTCTTTGGTTTGTTGTCACTTTTTTATTAGATATACAGAGGTTTATGTTTGTACATCTTGAGATGGATTTGAGAAAAACTCCCTGGCCTCATCTTAGTGTTACAACAAGCTCAAGGCAAAGATAGAAACATGAGATTTCTTCTTGGATTTGTGCTTTCCTATGGGGATAGTTGAAAACGTCATTTCAAACTGTGAGCCTTAAATGAGCAGTTGTGAAGCGTACTTGATTGACCGAACCGTACAGCTTGTCATCTAATCAGCAAGCTAACCAAGTCTGTGCTGTACTTACCTTGCCATTCACTCTCTGTTGTTGTTGAAAAGCTGATAGACCAATTCGCTTCCCTTCCTTCACAGCTACAGTAACAATACCAGTGTCAGTCTGAGAGGTCTGGATGACTCAGTGTGCTGAATGTGTACCGCCATTTTTTAGTTACTGAAAAAACATAACGAAATAGGTAAAAAAGAATATATAAATTAAATCAATCTCTTATGATTGTGTATAGACATGAAATGTAGTGGTGCTTTATGTCACTTACATGTGGATTTCACAATATGGCAACTTGTTATGCGACACGTCTCCAGTGACTTTCGTGATCCTATCCTGTGGGCAAACAGTGAGTAAAATGTGGGTTAGTTACAAAAGGCTTTTTTGCTTATCTCTATATGAGTGACTTGACAGGCTGACTGATGCTGACAAAATTTAGTTGGCCCTTTTTTACCGTCTGGCAAATATCTGACAACTCTAATTAACATTTATTACACTCAGCTTAACACACAGGCTTTATTTAAAGCATTAGTGTGACAGAGGCACAAAGGTATTTGTAATTATTTGGCCACTGTATTAACATAAATGAAGGGGCCAAATCATTAGAAACACCACTTAATATAATGTACTTCAGTATAACACCACCACTCACTATGAACTCAATAATAAACATAGTGGAATTACCTTTTGGTAAGTTCTGACATAACAAAATAAAATAAAAAGAAAACAGACATTCTCTATTTTGTAATAAGTAAAGAGCTGTTACAAGTCGGGCACATGCATCAAAAATGCTGGTATGATAAAAACATAAAGTCCTTTGAGCAAAATTGAAAAATTCATAAACCTTCTCCTTTTTCTGTCTGCCCAACCCTGGTAAGAAATCTGGCACAATCCCCAAAACAGAATACTTGCATTGACAAACATGAATGAGTTACTAGGTTATATTTATGGTTCACATACTCATGCACCATGGGTGGCAGTACAGATTGTCAGAGTTGATAACATTGTACATACAGTGTTATAAAACCTACCATTATGTGATGCTGTGGGATGAGAATGTGTTGGCCATTGTTCACAAATACCTTCATCTTAAATATCTGGTACATATATTCCAGGGTCTTGGTTTACTCTTTCTCTCAGGCAGTTTTCGGTAGGCTTTGGTGTGTACACGTGAGGTACATGTACAGTGTGTCCATCCATCCATCCATTATCTTAATCATTGGGTGAGAGGTATGGTACACCCTGGACAGGTCGACACTCTACCACAGAGCTGACATAGTGATAGACAACTAGTTCAGACTCATGTTCACACCTACAGGCAATTTAGAGTCACCAGTTAGCTCCATGTCTTTGGACTGTGGAGAAACCCACACAGACATGGGGAGATTATGCAAACTCCACACAGAGAGAAAGGACTCTGGGTTAGGGTTAGACTCCAGAAGTTCAGGGTTAGTTTTAGTTAAAATAAGTACCTGGATATGTCTTGTATCAACACAGTGTCTCAAACAACTGAAATCCCCCAAAGGATGTGACAGACTCTTGGAGTGAGGACCGGGTTTATTAACATTATTGTAATCATTATTTCTTGCTTGTTACTTATCTTTACTAACAGCAGTACTCCCTAGGTTATTCCGACCCTGCTGGTTATTCATCATTCTCTCTTCTGACATTTCTTAAAAATATTTTTTGCAAATGTTAGATGTTTTCAGCAGATAAGCCTTCCATCTAAAGGGTCTTTATATCAAGTTCAATTTCACTATACAAATACCTGAAATATATCTTGAGTCAGTCAAAAGCAGCTAGCTAACTAATGTAATTGGGTTGGTTAAAAAAATTGAGTGAAATGTTTTTTTGATATGTGAAATAATATTAATGCAAAAAAGCTGAATGAGCTCCAGACAGCACCAAAGTTAGCAGGTTAGCAGTAAGGAAGGAGAGTGTGACTGATTGTTTTCAGTCATCTCCTTGATGGGTTTACATTTGAAAAGACCTTGGTTCGAGCCATTAGGGGTGTAGGAAAACAACATGTTCCTCTACAGTTAGACTAATTAGGTTTATTCTGAGGGAACTTTCCATATCCTTATATTGCTGTAGGGATCCAGATGTGTAACTAGGCTAATGACTGACTGGCTAACAAAGAAAAATGGGCTATAATCGTTGAACAGTATAATAAGTCACTTTCTGTGAGGGAGTAGTGAATAGTTATTGTCCATGTAGCTCTCACTGTTCAGCCAACCTTGATCTACTCTGGGGTCACAGCATATGCAAGCTTCGCATTGGATACATTGTAAATAGAGTGATTACAAATTCATTTACATGTGGCAACACTGTCTACACAGAGGAAAGGAGATGAAAAGTGACCATGAGAGGCTGGGAGTGGCCCGGGGGGTAAAGGGTGAGAAGGCACGGCAACGTTGAGCCAGAGCCCCGTGTCTGCTTTTGAGGAAGAGCAGAGATGACAGAGGCCACCTCGAGAGACTCTTCACTCTCCATCAAAGAGCTGAGAAGAAGAGGCAGGGTCTGTCAGGGGTTCCCTATTCCTACAGAGCACCCACATGCTGCACCTCCCACCCTAAACACCTTTAGTCAGTCTCACAAAGCTCCTCACGCTGCCACAAGCCTCCAGACTCATTGGCAATGCATGACCAATCCCCAGCTCAACCACCCAAACATCACCAGAGTTTAGCACTTTGAACATGACAGACACGTCCAGCGGCTTCATTTCCACACAGTCTGCAAACACTGCGATCATATGTAACTCTGGATGTAGTCAGTGATAAAATTGATTTTAAAGGTAGTATCAGATAAAATACACAGCACTGCCCCACACTGCAATTATTAAACAATATTATATAGTATCTGATAGAAATCCTAAACTATTGAGACAACTAAGATAAGATTTCTCCCGGTGAAAGCAGCCTGACCATATCTGGACAACCAATTTGACTTGTTCCCCTGCAAATTGAGATTCCTTCACCTGCCCCCACCTTTCTGAACAAGGGCTATCAGTTTTAATTTTCCAAACTTTCTCTTTTCCGTCAAAATTGGGTAGGAGGAAAAGGAGAATATAGAGGCAGAGGCCACCATTCCAAGTTTTATCTGCTCTACAAAATGCCGTTATCTTAGTGCGGTGTCAAGAACTCTATCTCTTTTTTTCCAGGTGACAGGCACAGACGAGAGATAAGATTGGAAAAGAATCCCACTCCACTGAGTAAATAAATAATCAATACTCATCTAAATGTAAATGAGAAAGTAGCCCCCTTTGATAGGAGGGTTTTTATCAACCAACCAATTTTCTACAGGCACTCACTGGGCCTCAACCAAATCACCATCATTCAGCTCCCATGTAATGGATAAGAAAGGGAAGGAGGGGGCAGCTGTGGGGGGAGAAAAGAGGAAGGGTCATTTGAGATCAGCCATGTTCAGAGGGCTGCATCAATAGCACTGACTACTGTATGCACAAGCTCTGTTTTGTGAAGATATTTTTAATTGCACATTAGGAATTCCTGATTACTGCATAACAAATAATACATGAGTTGAGTACAATGGTAAATATAATAATGATTAAATGCAGATTTTTAAAAATAAAAGTCACTACTTGATGGTTTTTAAAATTATAAAGCTGAAAAATAATAATGTGCACTTTTTGTGATATAATTGAATGGTTTAATTGCAAAAAGGATATTGTAGGGCTGGAATCAGACAAGAAAATATTAAGAGTCCTTCTAATATATACTGTCAGCAATACTAAAGATAGAACCAGCATGTAGTAGAACCACAATATTGCTCTTTTCTTTTTTTATGCATTAGAAAAATAAATACCCTTCTTTTGCCACAGATTGTAAAATAACATGATTATTTGACAATTTATCACATCTGCTTTTTGTACACAAAAAGTATTTTCCTACATGAAGCCCATTGCTCAGTGTTTGGTGAACCTAACCAATCAAATTCCCGACTGTCAAGTTAAATTTCAGCCGAATTTCCCTCAAACAATCAAGAGAGACAAGTCTGTAGACACTGTGATTATTTTTCACGCTTGCTCATGTTAACATTTGTGATACCTCTGCACTTTTCTAACCTTTTTTGACGTTGTATACAAGGAACAAGATTAGCATTTTATTGTCATCAGAACGCACTGCGCTGACTTTAAATTGATCCAATAAAAAACCCTCAAATACTATTTTCCTCATCCTCATTGCATTAGGTTTTATTTCATAACTCATAGATGTCAATAATGGAAACCATTATATAGCAGTATTCTCAATAACAGAATTTTCCTGCTTGTAATGCATACAGTATTGATTTCATGTGTTTCTGGGTCCATAAGGGCAAGTAGCGTGGCGGAGGTTGTTTTACTGTACAAAGTCAGCAATGTAAAGAACAACATGGAGAACACTCACGGCTAAAATGTGCAGCTCCAAAAAAGTAATGAAAAGATGTGATAAAACAATGTTTTTTTTGTTTAATTTAAAATGTAAAAATTATACATTATGCACAGGAATTTCGGTGCAGAATAAAACTTTACTTTAATAGACTTTACTTCAAATCAAACATCCATAAACACAATATTTGAACTATAAACACTATTAAGATTCCTGCGCCTACAATGTGTGATTTATGGGCTATTGCTGTGCAGAAAAATGCTTATTTTTCAATTGCGGTCCATTGTTTTATTAAGTCTAAAATGAAACTGGACAGCAGTATTTTTACAACAGCTGTATAGTGCCTGAGATTAGTACTGTATCGTGGAAAGCTCCAGGTGAAGCTGTGGTCTGTGGCCAAGCTGTGTTTGATTTTTATTGTGCTGAATTGGAATGACAGAGAAAAGGATTTCACATAGCGTGTCTTCCATTTCTTCCCTGGGATCCCTCCAAGCTAGCCTCTCATGTCCCATGGGGAACAGACCCATCCAGCTAATATGCCATAAGCTGACAGCCCTCCTCTGAAATGTGTGTTAAAGAGCCGAGTTTGGGAACATAAAGGCATTCTTCAGAAGCTGACGCAATTCCTTTAGAAAATCATACTTCTCAGTACACGTAGAACGAGCATAGCTCCGTCAACACAGCACACGGATTCTAGTCATATACACATTGTACATATTAAATACATGTGCATTTTCTATTAGTAACAAATTACACTTTATATACTGTATAAAGACTATGTTTTAGAGGGTGGCAACACTGTCACAGTGATGCTTACCCAAAAAAAAGAGGGCTTCACAGTATTATGTGCCTCTGACTCACTGATATCTATGCAATTTAGCGAGCACATGAAATTGCCCCAAGTTTTCGAACCTCAGCTGTAATCCGCTCAAGGAGGATTTGGAGACTGTGCCTCCAAACCATTTTAAATCAGACAGAACTGCGAGGGTGAAAAATAACACTTTAAACAGAAATCTTGACAGGATAGTGCAATTTTAATGTTACACCACAGCTGCTTTTGTTTAAATCCAGCAAATTCACACCTCTAAAAAATATTGCATCACTGCTGGTTTATAATCTCTATGCAATTTCACTCTTTGATGGTCTTAAAGAATAAAAATGCTGTTTCCTGACTTATTTTCATAAGAATTACCAAATACCCAATATAAGCATTTATCATACTACACAGGCCAGACTGAGTTCCAACATTTAGACTATATCCACACCTAGTGAGACTTCCTGTTTTGCCATTATTCAATTTATACACAAATACTAAAGCCAGAACTTTTAAGTACAAGAGGCAATACTACAGTTTCATAGAGCAATCTTTCACAACCACATTGTTCAACAACAGAATCACCAGCCATTTAAAGACCAATACCTGAGACCATAGGCCTTTATAGTTGGTGTTGTCAACTCAATTTTCTAATTCTACCCCATACTCCGGCAACTGTTGAATTACTGACAAGGCCACAGTCATCACCGTATCGCTCTGCCTTTCTCTCCAGCAACACCCATCAGCAGCTGCATTATGTTCACCTTAAACCAGGGTAATAACAGCTCTGTAAAAAAAAAAATGCTTGGAGCCAGAGAACCATCAAACTCTCAGTGTCTTTTATCTAAGGAAGTCTATTTATACACTTTACTATACTACTGAACTACACTTTGCTTAATCATAGGTGTGAGGTTTTTCTATTTTAATAGTGACATACTATATTATTCTAACTAATAGACAGTCTAAACTGTACAAAATCGACTGCAGAATCACAAGCAAAGTTAATTTTTTAAAGTTCTTCCAGTGTGTTTCTTCCCTGCCATAAGACTGCAATGCAACACTAGTTCTGCCTGTTGTGGCCTGTGTTTAAATTACTCTGTGGTGTTTTCTGCAGCTGGAGTTAGTGATAGTGGTATACTAAACTACATTACAGATTTTTGAAATTGACTTTTTCCAATGAGCTGGTGATTGTGTGTAGATAGATTGAAAGGCTACGACATCAGCAGTTCTGAACGTTGTGGGTTCTTGATCATCAAGCAGGTACGAGACACTGTGTGCGTCCAAACAGAGGTGAACCTGCCCAGTTAAATGATCACTGTACTATTGGTAGATGAAATAGTTTTTAATACTTTTACCTTAGGTCAACACGAATGAGCACAGTTTTTGCAGGAGTAAAGACTAAGATCATCCACAACTTATGACCTCACTGTGAAAAATTCAACAACTTCACCTGAGTGTCTGGTTCTCATGGGAAGCAGAATGGCTGAGGGAGGTCCTCTGGGGAAAAAACTGTGCTCACTACCAAACAAAACTGAAGGACACCAGGTACAGCATGGAAAGGTTGCCGATATGATCACCGGGGTAGAAGAGTGACAAGATAGCCAAAGTGAAGAGAGAGGTACAATGAGCTGGCAGCTCTCTCACTGCTCAAGTTGTCAAGCTCTCACTGAGATTTTAACTGAATCAAACAAGGACATCGGGGCACTTTGTTTTTGCTGGCTAGTGCTTGTGACTGTTTTTTTTTTCCTGCAGTGTTTTCATTTAGCTTCTTATTATGCAAGAGAGGGCTGCCATATTCAAAGCTGCACTACTGGCTACTACTACTGTAGGTGACTTTGCACCTCCTGAAGACAATAAAGGAAAAATTACAAAGGTATCAAATAATTGTTGTTCTGCTTTTTCAGCCTCAAGCACCATTACATTACAGATCATGAGAGATCTACAGTGTGTCTCTTTTAGACATATAGCATAACATACAGTATATTATTCCTAATCAAATGGCCAAGCTAAATTTAGATGTAGGTAAAGCTGACATTGTAACCTGATGATCAAAATGAATAAAAAGAAAATCTAAAATTCTTTAGTTCAGGGTTGTTCACATGTACTAAAATATGATATTTTTGCTAGTATCCAAGTGGGATGTTCAAGGTGCTGTATTTATACTGAGAAGATTATTGTTCATCTTAAATGTTGAATTTAAAATAACATAATTTCTGACAACCATCACATGTTAAGACCTAATTGTGAATCCATTATTAAAGATACTTTGTGGACTAGTAGTGTTTTTATTTTACCACCAGCCATGGTAATCTTAACCTGTTTGTAAAGATTACCCCATTTTAAAAGAAATATATATTTTTATTATGTTAAATTGACCTTTTAAGTCGTTCGTGTACAGAGCTAGTTTTACAAGCTGGTCCCCCTCTACACATCTGCTCATGCTAATACCAGCATTCCTGATGCTCAGGTGAGTGTTCTCCTGGTGTGAATTGCAGACCTTGTGCTGAACATTGATGCACTGCCTCCATTACCGCCCTGCCTCCTTCTGAGGAGTCGACGCCATTGTTTATGACACTGACACATGCAGTAATGGGTATTTCACTTCTGCACCTATACTGAGCGCGTGCTGAAACTGGAAACACAGATAAATATGGTGCGTATCCACAACATCAGTAAATTTCTATTTCATCAACTGAAGCATTAGACTGACCACTAGAAAACCACAGTTTAGTGGTAGCATTAGTCATTGAACACATTGCCAGCAGAAAGTGAAATTATAATGTTTTAAAGGAGCAGAAATGATCCAATGGGTAAAACTGTAGGTATTACAAATTCACTATCACCGTGTGTTTGGTCTCACTGTTTTTTCTGGGACTTAAACGTTAAGGGAATTCAAGGTGCAAAACTTCTAAAAAGATTTAACTGGAACCTCTCTTCAAGAAAATCATCAAACATGTAAAGATTTGTCTCAGGGGATTTGAGGAACTTCAGACATACTGTATAAGTCAAATGAATCCTGCAGTACAGTACGTCCCTGCAGACTGGGGAACATGGCAGCTGTCACTAACAAGGAAAGTCACATGCCACTCTTTTCCTTTATGTTCAAATACAAACACAGACTCTGGTGTATTAGTGCCAGATATTTTCAATTATCTTGTGTCAACCTTTATCTCTTCATATTTGCTGCCGTAACAGCTGGATTGATGCCTTCCTCTTTTCATATTTCAAGCACCATTGTACTTCAGAGGAGGAGGAGAAGATCAGAACAGTTTCATCCAACTTTTATGTAGGTGTTTTGGATTCTGGTAGCCTTAGGGTAAATGGTGCACACTGTTACATTCTTTAACAATGCTTTTAGCAACACAATGATTGTAAATAAAAACGAAGGCTGCCAGGAAAGTCTTGAAGAAATCTTGTTCATCAAACAGCTCATTCATTTCAAACATAGGGATTATCAGTTCAGATACAAGGTTGGTCAAATTTGCAGATATAGAAAAAAATCCAGTCACAGCGTACGTGGTATATATTTGTATTATAATGTGGGCATAGAGCACAGCATGGTTTTACATCTCCCCCAGTAGTTTTCTATTACATTTTTCTGTTTACATAGCAAGCTTGCATCAAGTGGAGAATTGTGCACATAAAATTACCATAATAAGCGGCCACCGAGTTGGCTAATGTGCTTCTCGGGATGATAGGGCATGCAGAGTCTTGCTGAGGAACAGACAATGTGGCAAAAGCAGAAAAATCGTCATTTTTCCAGGCCCTGTTTAGTACATGTGTGTGCAGCCACCCCAGGAGCAGAGAGGTTACCCCACATCTGGAGAAATGAGTTTGACCCTCTTAAAGGGCACAGGAAGTTGCCCCTGAAAGCTGCAAACAAAAGCAGCAGTGGCGAGCAGGAGCCCAGAGCGCCATTCATCGCTGCTAATGACTTGTTCATTAAGAGTGATGATGGATAAAGACTTCTCACGCTGAGATGAAATCAAGATTTATATGCGTTGTTTCCTCACCCAACTTGTGGGAAGATCATCATCATTTAATTCTATCTCTGCGGCCGGTGATGGGCATCCAGAGAGCGGGCTATCAAACGGTGCAGTCAGCTGGCAAAATCCAAAACGTGCCGTTGGCACATCTGGAGCTTGCCGTCGCAGCTGAGGGTGAGCAATGGCTGCTGGCAGGTGGCCAAATTACAGGCAGAGACGCTTCAGGACTCCATAGCCTCCACCCTGGCTTCTCCTCGTTTAGATCATCATCATTATTTATTTGCTTATTTATTATTTTTTCCATTATGTGTGCTGTGTTGCATTTCAACAGCACTTTTTTTTTTCCTCGGCATCAGCGTATTATCACACTGCGCTAGACCCTCGACCCACCTCTCTCTGTAGGTTCTTATCTCTAGCTGGAAATAGGCCCCAAGACACTTCATCAGTGTCCTTCACCCTGCTATCTGCAGCTCCCAACTTTTATTAAAACTTCAGCCTTTATCAGCTCCTGGGTAATTCAGGCATGACAAATTGGGCACCAGATGCCACCTCCATTTGAGGCCGCTGTACATCTCTTGCTCCCCTATGAAGACAATGGGAGGTGGCGGGCTGCAGCACTGTGGGATATCCACCTTTAGCCCACCACATCAGGTTACTTCAACAAACTTCCTACATCCATCTGAATGCTGAATACTACATGTGCCACTGCAAAAGTTCTTCAGCATGCATCTCCTCTACCTCAGTGCTCTGCCACTCACAAAAACATTATTTTTTAATAGTCAGTCAATGTGCACTAGATGCCTCTGAAAACATCTGGGTGACATATTAAGCTTTTTCTCATTTGTTTCTGGACTCATAAAAACAGTTGTAAACACAGTCTGCTCAGTGTCTTTACACTGTTTGATGTTAGTTTAGATGTTTGCTTCACACTTATGAGTCAGGTAGTTTATATAGTCATCAGACACAGTTCATCATTTTAAAACATCTTTTTTTTCTAAACACAATTTTAGGTCAGAAAATACTGTAAATGAAAATGTTTAAGCTGAATAGATCCATTAGTGTGTTATAATGTTTTTTTGAGTCTGTGTATGAATTTCTAAACATTATTCATCAGAACATGAGGTGTCTACACAATCATTAAAAACAAACAATATAACAATAAAAAAAACAATATTTATGGAGGATTGTGTTTTTGGGCCAGAAACTCACAACTAACTTTAGATGACATGGACAAGAAGAGCGCCGGACAGCTCATATTTACTGTCTCCTCCCCCTGCACATTTCATTTTGGGCATGCTTAAAGATAAAACATAATTTATGATGCATTTAAAAAGAGGGAATGTGGAGTAGAGTTGTACGCTCTGTTAAATAAAATCACAGCAGCTCTAGGATATAGAAAAAGAATCAGTCAGTGACATTAGTTCATTTATAATACAACAGTTAATAATCTACTGGATTTCCAGAACAAAGCTGACTGAAACATGTCTACTCACACGTGAGATAATCTTATTCATAAGTGTAAAAAATTTTAAACTTGACAGCATTGCACATAAAAAAGCTGGGGGAATAAGTTACTGGAATTCTTGAATAGTATTCATAGTGATAGGGGCAGTATTCATGGGATATAGTCCCTGCCTAGATGGGCACATCATCTGCTCCTCAGGGGATTCACTGAGGGTCCTGCCTGTAAATAAGAATCCATGACAGAGGGGCAGCAGGCGTGAAGCATGAGATTGGAAACCAAAGGCATCACACAGGGCTGTTGGATCTTAGTGATTTTAGCAACACATAACTCTAGACATAGACCCTGAATTTGGCATGAGCTAGTACACACCCATGCACATAGGGGCAGTCATGCATTTGAGCACTCTCACTTACACTGCATTACAGTAAAGCCCCTCTTTCATATGTATAAAGCCTTTGAAATTAGCTCACAATAATCAAAGCCTTTGTTGATTCAAACATGGAATATGTTGAGAGTGAGAAGTGTGCAAGCAACACAGCATAGATCCACTCTCATTATTCCAACAGGGTTCCATTTTAATTTCTCTTTAAAATCAATGTTTGGTCCTTCCGTGCCCAACACAGCAGTGCTGGCCAAGATGCCAGCTGTGTTTCATGGCTAAAATGTGTTTTAAGAGCTGCTGCAGGATGGTAATGTGTTGTGCAACCTGCCAGCCCATGAGCATCCTGAGGCAAATGGGAGAAGCAGTGGTTAAAAAGCAGGTTTTTTTGGGCTAGAGCCAGGGAGTAATCTACCACATAAAGGCATGGCATTACCAGGGGCTATCATATGGGATATGCTTCCCAAAAGACACCATTTTTTTAAAGACCTCCCGTTATTTGGTGCTGATGGAATTTGGCACTGAAAGCCCCTTTTAGTCAATTAACATTTAAAATTAAAAAGCACTTTACATAGCCATGTTAAATTAGCAAACAATAGATTCATATGTGAGTGATGTTGTGAGCCTCATACAAGCATAGCAGAGCAAACATTAACGGGGATCAGGAAATTAACCTCAAACTTTTTTTTTCACACATTTACCTATTGGTTTGAAAAATATACCAATTCCCTGCTTGAAAAGCCTTTCATTTTGGCAATTTGTTACGTCAAATAAGTTTGCTGGGTAAACTGGACTTGGGTACAGAAGCCTGTGATGAATAGTATCCATTAAGCTGGAATCTTACAAGCCTTAAAGTGAAAACATACCTAAAACAAGAGCATCATTAGGAAAATGAGCAAAGACCTGAACCTGGAGTGTTTCTGAGCAGAGATGAATGATGGCATCACACCTCAGTCCATTATAGACTCTATTTATACACAGGGACACAGAGGAGCAACACTAGTTAGAGGCTTCTCTCCAATTAGGTTATTACAGGTCTGGGAGCCTTTCTACTCAAGGAAATTTCAGAATAGAAATTGTGTCTTTAATCAAGCATAAGGAAATCTGTCACGGAGTAGCCCTCTTTACTGTTTGCTATAAAATAATGTCATTCTTTATGACTAAAAGGGTTTTTAACTACATTCCATTAACAAATACCAGGTCTTTTTTCTACTGATAATATAATATTCATGTATTGATTATCTACTTTAAACGTCTGTTACGTCACACTTGTAACAACAAAAACGCAAATCATGAGATTATTTAGGTGATTCCACACAAATCTGCAATTCATACTGAATGTTTGTAGTGTGCCCTTTGTGTAGTGGGGCAACCCACTCTCCTGAAAATTATGTTTATACACGACTAAACTGCAATCACAAATATGTTTCTGCGAGGAATCATAACCTGGTTAAGTTTTCTGTTAACCTAATAATCATGTTCACAGTTAACATAAATGAAAAGTTGCAAATAAGTTTCTACTTACATATCTACATACTTACATATAATTTGATGTATACCATCAACAAAATATTGTCTATCACAACATCTCGTACAACAACAAACATTCAGTTTTAGCTCCAATGGTAGAGTTTTCAAAGGCTGGGTTCAGGCACTGCATTAAGGTATAGGGAAAGACTGTGGACCAGTTTAATAAAGAAAAAATGTATAGTTATTTTGCACATAACACCTTTATTGCAATTTGAACCGAAACATAATCTTATTTTAACCATAGCCAAAGTGCTTTTTTTTGCCTAAACCTAACTTCACTTGCTCTGGACACAAACTCAACCCTGCATATTATATGCCCTTAAACCATCTCTTTGCAACTCCCTTTCAGCTAATATATGTATCGCTTCATTTAATTATTTAAAAATTACGTTTCATTACAGCATGATTACATTTACTGCACAGGAATAAAATTTTCATAACACAGATTGAGATAGTTTCTGCTTGCACCTGCAAGATGAGGATCAGGTGACAAACAAAGGTAACAGAAGTTGTGTTTTCGAGCATATTTGTATAAAAAGTTCATCAGTAAAAAGGCATGTAACACTGAAAAAAATTAAAACTCTACAGCAAAGGTAAAAACATAATAAAAGCCTGTTATTTGTTTTTACCTCTAAGGAGGTGACAAAGCAGCGGGTTAATTCTGTGACTGGATTTAAAATAATCAGGCAATTGAATGCAAGGAATAAATAAAGGCTCAAACGTATAAATAAATGGAACAAATTATATAAAATCAACCTAATTCCACAATAAAGCATAAATGCTCATGCAAACAGAGAGTAACTGCAATGTAATCACTGCTTCATTGCATTGCAGTGAACATTTTCTACATATAAACATATATATATGCTATATATATATATATTATATACCACTGGCTATATTTTTCTGAGCTTAACCTCATTAATTGTATTTTTCTATTATCACAATTTCATCAATTTGCTTCAGTATTTTTTTGAAAATCCAGAAGAGCTGCAGGATTAGGTGCAAATGGGGGAGGTATCAGGTTTGATTGTTACAAGCCCAAAAGTACTGAAGTGGAATGACTGGAAGCCAAGTTTTAATGCAATATGTGGTTCTTATAATTATTCATGCGAATAGTAGACAAGACCAATTCACTTATTGACTGCCAGTCATAAACTCTAATTTTGGCCTCTTCCAACTGGTTATACTGGGACTGATCTAATACTTGCTGAAAAGTTGGGTCACATAAGACATCACTTCTCCACAATAAAGACCTTTATTTTAGAGCATATTTCAATGTATGTTTAAATTGCTCATGCTAACTGTACAAGTTAATATGTCTTACTCTGAAAGCAATAAGATTTTCACTGCAAATCCTATAATGTAGTGAAAACACCACAGTTTATCTGTTTATTTAAGGTTTTAGTCTTGATTCCAAAGTTTTAGGATGAGGATAAAAAGCACCAATGTGTTTCCACTAAAACGCCAGTGCAATGTGAGGTATAGCATGACCTCATGCACACAGCTTCAGTGACAGGTCAACATAGAGCCCTGGAATTTCCCCCTCACTCCTCCTCATCGTGGGACATGGTGGCCTTACTCGAAGTCAAGCGAGGTATAAAGGATTGCTGTCTGTATTTTTTCATTAGACTTTTCTTTTGTTACTGAATACATAAATCCATTGTGGCAAGATGCAATATGTATCATGGCGCTCCACCTGCGGACGTCTCATAATGGCTGCCATGTCCCTCCAGTCAGGGATGATAAGTGAACCCCCCGTGAATGTTAATGATAGTGATCATTCTGAACCAGCCTGCCTCTCCGTCTTCGCTCACAGCCCGAGTGTCACACACAGGGTGGCAAGGTTCAAGGGACTAAAATGAAAACAAACAGTCAAGAAGATATATAAATAAATATAGTTGGAAGTGAATGAATGAGGCGCTGAATGAATGAATGCACATAGCTGAGAAAAATTTACTGTAGCATGTTGTTGTTTATACTTTTTTTTGGATTACTTTTACATGGAAATAAGCAACGTCTGGCAGTACATTGTTTCACAATGCTGATTAATTATTCTGACATTTGATGCAAAGTCCGTGGTGGTGATAATATTTTTTATGCACTTGGAATTATTTCATTTTTCACAAGGCTGGAGAACACTGGGGAGCAGGTGCTTTCAAACAGATGTGGCTGTTTACATGACCGCAATAGCCTGGGCTTCATATCTGGTCATTGCTCGTAAATAGCTTTGACAACATGCACACTTGCATGGCCGGACAAAGGTTTGACTCAGCTAATCAAAACTGACAATACTGATATCACAATGAGCCTTTTTCTATCAAGTGTTATGAGTCAAATGGGAAATGAGCTTAAGTATCCCAATAATCTTGAACAGCACCCGTACAACAGAGGTAACCTGCAAAACCGAGAAGATACTGCTTCTTGTTAACTATACAGAAAAAAAAAAGAACTGTGTCGTTTGAAACAAATTTAATCAAATTTCCCCTAACAGCCTGCAACTTTCTCTGTTGTTGTCTGTCTTCTTCAGTGTTTGGTGGATTGTTTTGATCAATACACCAGCCTCTCCAAGCAACACACCCAGCTCAAGTAACAGTCTGGGGAGAAAGCAAACACAGAGTCCATGCCAACTCTTCCCCCTCTCTACATCTCACTGCTTCCTCCTTGTCTTAACTTTGCCAGAGTCCTTGGAACTTGCCAAATCCGGTCATGCCTGCTTAGCTTGCTGGACTGATTATGCCAGAAAAGAAAATAAGACACAGATGTATACAAAGTCTTGGTGGTGCCAGTGGAGAGACAGCTAATGGCTTCATCTCGACCCTCCCATTGTAGCCGGGCACAGGTGGGGATAATTAGAGATCTCTCTCTCTCTCCGATCAAAGTCGGTTCTTTTCCAGTTGTGACAACCAAAAGGAGGCCATGAGGCAACCATGCTAGGCTACACCCCTTCCATTATCAACCTCCTTAACCCTATCATAGCTTTTGTAAGAACAACAAAACATCACCCATACAGCTTCTCCTATGTAGTATCTTGTAGTGAGTGACACCACTGGGACCGTCCTGCCAATGGTTTGAGTTGGCAACAATGGATGAGACTTACACTTTTCACCAAGAAACAATTTGCTAGAAAAAAAATAAAACCTTTATATAGCAGTCATTCTCCTGTCTTGCTAGGCAGCGTCATAACAGTGGAGGAAGCACAGAAAAGAGAGTGAGACTCAGAGAGTGTTTTATAGCCAAGACTAATCAAATGCTCAAAACAAATCAAACTTAAACTAGACACAAAATTAAAATTAATGTTTCTCAGCTTTTGGAAATTGAATACTTTTGAGTGCACTATAAAAACAGTTAGTTGTCTGACTCCAGATTGCTCCCTCATTTAATCATTTACTCATTTACTTTCCTGAAGTCCAGATGTTTGAGTGAGCTCCAGAATGTGACCTCCGTCCTCTTTTTTGGGAGACTCATAATGAAATAATTCTGCATGAGCCATTCCTAATGCAAAGCGGAGTACTATCGTACAGCCCGTGTGCTTCAAAAGGCTTGAAAACCCCTTTTTTCCTGCGTTAGCCTGAGTGACAGCAGAGAGACATGTGTCTTCAGATGAGAGGAGGCGAGTCTCATTACGCCGTATTTGGTTGACACTGAGTGATTCAAGTGTTCCTGGACAATTCAGACACACTGATATAAAACACATTAAATGTCTTTCACAGCACTTTACCTGACACTGTTCATCTACACTCATCTGTTATCCCTGAGGAGCGGCTTTTGTCGCTGCTTCAAGTCTGGCATGAGGACTGTGCTGAGAAGGGAATAAAAAGAAGCTGTAACAAAATGCACAAAAATAAAACAACGTAAAAAAAAATCTTAAGATGTGAAATACGACATCCCCTTTTGAATTTGGTTTTCAACGACATTTGTATCTTATGTTTTTCAAAGATAATATGTAATTTGACTTTTACAGTTGATGCCAAAATATCAGTTTTGAAATTTGTCAAATTTGATACACCACATGCAGATAAAATCAAAGATACTGTAAGCTTACCTGATGCATGTGTGTATGACAAGGTAAACTCTCCCAAAATGATATTTCTTGTTTTGCAGTAATTATACATGACACATGCTAATATTATTTTGACATGTTGCATTGAAAAAAAGAAAACTGTAATGCAGTGAGGCGTGTCTATAAACTATTCTAGTTCCTCTAAGAGTGACAGAGAGACAGGATGACACCTTGAACTGAGAAACCTGAAAGACAATCACTGTGACAATGAGGATTTTCAGCTCAGTCAAAGTTAAGATTTAATTCAAATCTTAACTTCTCACAAAACTGCCATCTCTGTGAATTAAAGTAAGTAATACCTGATTAGTCACTCACATTTGAAGCGAAGGTTTGTCACTTTGTCAGACTGGGAGCATTATCAAAAATGAACAAACTGAAGTCAGCACCCGGAACCAATACTTGTAAGTCCGCCGTCAGAAATTGTTAGCCTGCATCCCTCGTCTTTGACACCAAGGTGTTGATCCTTATTCTTGCTGCAAAGACTTTGAGGTGAGAGCGAGGCGAGGATAGATACGGTGGAGGCGGTGATAGGGCAGGTGAGTGGAGAGGATGCCAAGCCCAGTGGTCAGCGGGTAACAGAGAAAGGGCGGCTGTCACATCCTGCTGACTTAGCCAAGACAGATGAGACAATCAGCAACCCGAGGCCCGGACAGCTCTTCAACCCTGCCTGCATTCAGTGTTTGAGGACAGCTTTCCACAACATCTCAAACAAGCACTCACTTTTCTCTTTGGAGTTGAGGCCACTGTTCAGGAATTCGTCTTGTAATTTGATAATAATATGTGAAATATTCTGTTGGGAAGCCTAATTTTTAAAGCTTCATAAATATTTATTAAAATAAGAATAAGGGATCAAATGACTGTGTGTTATGTGAAAAAGGCCACTTATACAAACCCACATATAAATTAACAGAAAGGTTGCTCTCAGCTCTGTGGAGTGTTTAAACATATTTTCGCTTATTATGGGGCATCAGACTGGGATGCAGAAGGTGGCAGGTTTGAATCCCAGATCAGACCCTGGCCCATCCCCCATACCAGGTGTGTCCTTGAGCAAGACACTCAGCACTAGTTCCTTGTAAAAGTGTCTCTAAAGTATTATTTTGGATTTCTGACATCCAGCTGTTTTGTTTGACCCTTATTGCTTATTTCCAACCACCATAGAAAACTTGCAAAGTTACTCTCCCAAAAACTCCTAAAAAAAAAACTTATGGTGCAGCTTTAATTTAGTAGTTTGTGTGACAAGAAGGGTGCAGGTGTTCACCTAGGAATAGGGGCAATGTCCACAAATATGAGAAAATAATTCCATAAAAAGTCATCACACACGGCTTTGTCAGGTCACAAACGTTAAAAAGCTTTTCTTATACTGTCTGAAGAAGAGAAATACTTGATGAGAAACACTGGTACAAATATGCACATTTTATGGAATAGAAAATATTGTAAGGGATTCACGTGGTTTTAATTTGGATGAACACTAACATCAATAAAGACGGTATGAGACAGGGCCACCAGCCATGTGGACCATTGTCTCATTTGTTTGTAGTAATTATGCCAAGGTGTCACAATTAATTTGACAATGACATATTGATATTTCAGGTTGCAACACATTTAAGAAGCACAATGTTGCTGAGTTCCTTATGCTGCTGATAATGACCTTAGTAAACCCTCCTAACCACCCCCCTGACACACACAAACACACACTCACACTCACACTCAAACTCCAAACACAAAAACTATAATTCGAGAGAGTGTGTCTGTGCATGTCTCCAAATCACAATCTGCACTCCCCAGACATGATGTACTGCGCCAACGCCAGCCCGCACGTCTGCTCCCAAATTGTCTGGCTTAAAATTTGAGCTTTAATAGCATGATTAATGGTTAAATTAATTAATTGCTAAATGTATGCTAATTGTTTAATTGGTCACCTGATCTATATAAGACCATTTATAAATTAAATGAGTTGATTTAAAAAGTTTATTGATTAAATGTGACAATGAGTTATACGGCTGACTACCTGATTTGCAATTTTCCCAATTAAATTCAAAAAGCTCTTTAAGGTGCAGTTTTGCAAAGTGTGTCCTATCTAAATGATCTATACCAGACCTGACACTGCTGTACTTATTTATGAAATCAGACAGCTGATAATGATGCATTAATATTAATGCAAACTGTAAATTTTCATATTCCTCTGCAGAAACCAATCCAGGAACATTTGTCATCGTAAATCCATCTATATTTCACATTTTTAATGCAAATTAAAGTGGAAGTCCTCAGTAAGATCAAGTATCTGTGAGGAATCAGTTTTTTAGCTACAGGTGAATTATCTTGAGAAGACATGTGAAGGACAATTTTAAGAAAACTTTCATTAATGAGCTTTAAAGTCTGCTTTAAAATAAACATTTTGGTTGTTTCACCCTGGGCTTAGGTGGCGATGCAGGGATGTTGGGAAATATAACACTGTGGCAACAAACCATGTCGTCCTTTCAATATGGTAGCTGTGTATTTTTAGCCATAATTCAACTCAAAGTATTTTTGAAATGTGAAGTGTAAAAATGGAATACTAATCTTCATAATCTGTATGAAATGGATTTTTGCATTTCATAAAAATATCCATCTCATCGAGGACAAGACTGCTCTCAAGGACTGCAGCACCAAGACTTTAGCTCTAAAACTTGTAATCTCTGAGTAAAAACTTTCTTGACTGTTCAGAGACGTTTAGAGAATCCAGACCACTGTGTGTGGGGATATAAATAATTAATGAAGTCAGCTGCTGTACAAAATTACCAAAGGTCTCTCTCTGCCAAATCAAAGATAGCTGATGAGATATCTTTAGTATATGATTTCTGCTGCGCTGTGATAAATACTTTAAATACAGTCTTTAACCACCTTCACTAAAAGATCCAACACTCTTGTGAGCAGCTCAGTCATCACACAGGACAGATGTACTAACATTTCTGCAGAACTTCAAACCAAGGGATCATTCTCAGAATTACTGTATGTTGTGTGTATGTACTATGTATAGTTGGTAATTTGTTTGAATCAGAAGTTGAGGAAAAGTGCAGCAAATGAAATGAGGGCACACTTGGTGTTAACTGATTTTGGAGCGGTCCTTGTAGGTGAAGACAAAAAAATTGCACGGTGTCTGCAATAACAGGGGGTCTGAGAATATTCTATCACACATGCTATTTTAGTCCAAATTGTGCATCAAAGTTGCATCGTGTCACCTAATCTGCATAAACACAGCCCAAACAGGTGCAATCAATTTTGCCCACTGCAAGGAAAATTGCAAAAGCAGGAATAAAAAAAGCAGACAAAGGCAGCATGTTCAGGTGTCTGAACGAACGCTGGCATTGTCCCTACAGGAAAATAGGGCACAGATATTCACTTCAGGAATATCTTTATGTCTATTTAGGAAGCACATGTGATTGTCAGTTTCACCTGATTTGGTGCAAATGAAAGTGATAAAAAGTGCAATCAAAAAGTGTGCCGAACACCTCCAGTGAGACTTGCCCAGTTGGCATCCTGATGCCTGAACCACTTCAGCTGGCTCCTTTCGATATGAAGGAAGAAGTGTTTTGCTGAGAATACGAACACAACTCTCACTCCAGTTACACAGAGATTGGATGACCTGTACCAATGGCCCCAGCACCCTACTCTTACTGTACCCCCCACAAGACACATCGAGGAACCAAATCATAAGCCTTCACCAAAATTCACAAAATACATTTAGACTGGACTGGCTAAATCCCATAAAGCAATCTGGCAAAGGTAAAAAGTTGTTCCCCTGTTCCATGACCAGGGCTGAATCTACACCGTCCTGGATATAAGGTTGGACAATCAGTCAGAGTCTCCTTTCCAGCACCATGGGATAGGCTTTCCATATGAGGCTGAGCAGTACCCCTATAATTAAAACACACACTCAGGTTCCCTTTTTTAATGTGGGAACCACTACCTCAGTCTGCCAGGCCATAGACACTGTCCTTGTCCTCCATACACAAAGCCAACAATATCTAGAGCAGGGGTTGCCAACCCTGGTCCTCGAGGGCTGCTTGTTTTCCAGCTATCCCTGCCCTACCTTCTACTGATTACGTGGATAAGCTTTTGATTGTGTTTAGCTAATCAAAAGCTGTAAATGCAGGGATGGTTGGAAAACAATTAGGATAGTAGCCCTCGAGGACCAGGGTTGGCTACCCCTGATCTAGAACCTTCAGTATCTCAGGGTGAATCTTGTCCACATTTGGCACCTTGCCACTGGGTAGCTTTTCAACTACCTCAGAGACTTCTGCCAAAGATACGAATGGGGCTTCCCCAATACTCTTGCTTCTAGTTCAGGAGAAGTGTTCCTTCCACTGCCTGACAATATCCCAAGTCTGAGTCAGCAGTTCTTCTCCAATGCCGAACATGGCCTGGACCACACACTGTTTTTCTTGCCTGAGTCATCAAATGGCTTGCCAGAACCTGCTTGAGACCAACCACAAATCCTACTCCATAGCCTCTCCAAACTCAAGTTTTTGCTTCTGAGCTGCAACCCTTCTGGCCTGCTGGTACCTATGTGCTGTTTCAAGAGACCCCTTGGCAAACCATACCCAAAATGCCTCCTTCTTTAAATTGACGGCTTCCTTTCCTGCTGGTGTCCACCACTGGGTTCTTGAGTTGCCACCATGACAGGCATCAACAACCTTCTGACCACAGCTCATATCTTCCACTTATATAGTGGAGGCTCTAAACATGACCCACTTGGATTCCATGCCCAAAGCCTCCCCTAGGATGCAGGCAAAATTCCAGAGGTGGGAATTAGTGGTGGGCGGTTCAATCCAAAGTATCGACAGTATCAATACCAAGTTGGTCATCATTATCGGATCAATACTAGCACGATGGTATCGATATTAGATATATTTTCTACTTTTAGTGCGACCGTTCCATCAGAACGTAAACCTCACAAAAATATGTTTCAGTACAACATAACAGTTACACGCTGATCAAAAACTTGATCAGGATTGCAGGATTTGCATCAGTATGCAAATGTAATCTGTAGGAGACAGAGTTGGAAAAAGCATGAACAAGAGAACAGCAGCTACAAAATAAATGGAAAGAAGAGGAGGGAAATCCTTCAGAGAGACCACCATTTTAGAGAAACAGCGCACCCTTGCCGGAAAATGCACCCGGTTCCATTTCCCACTAGGAACTTGTCACAGCCATAAAATTTACACCACTAACCAACATCAGTCCTACAACTTCACTCTCAAAATTATTCAACATACGTATTTTTATGGGGTGCTTTTTGTGGCAGGCCAGTTTACCATGAAATGCACTCTCCTACAGAAATAATTCATTAGTAGCACCAATTGTGATTGTCTCTAGGTTCAAGAGAAGTATCCTGGATCTAAATTCACTTAATGTAACACTGGTGTTTTTCTATGTTGTGCATTTGGTTGTGTTTTTAAAGCGATTTAATGTGACGGGGGTTTCATTTGTTGTCTTATTGCTTCTTGGTTTAAGATAGATATCCTGAATCTGGATGTTAATTTAACACTGGTGTTTTTTTTTTTTTGTTGGTGATTTCCCCTTTTTTACTTTAATTTTGACATAGGGGGAATTTTCCGGCAGGCTGTCCTTATAAGGTAATAGTATCGGATCGGCGATACTGGCCCTGTATTTACTTGGTATTGGATAGACACCAAAGCTTGCGTTATCGCACACCACTAGTGGGAATTAAAGGCCATATAGACAGGAGCCTCAGCCGGACGTTCCTAGTGTGTTTGTCATGGCCGCTCCATGACCAACACAGAGGTCCAATAACAAAACACTAGGCAGGTTCAGATCAGTTCCTTCCAATCACTACTCTTCAGGTTCAAAAACTACATTTTGTATTTACTTTGCGTGTAATCTTAAAATTAGTTTGATCATCAGAATTATGTAAGTGTGAATATGTGCAAATACATAATAGCTCAGAAAGGGGGCAAATAATTTTACACAGTAATGCATCTAGTTGGTACCACTTCACCTCCTGCATCAACTCTGCCACCTAACTTGCGAAACACCTAACATCGATTCTAGTCGTTGTGAGTGGTTGGCCCTAAGGGTGGTGGATCCGTATTGTTTTATTCAGGCTGTGCCCAACTGCACCCCATGGTTCAAGGTTTGGCTACCCAGAGAACCCCCCTCACAGGTTTGGCTTCAGGAGGGGGTCCCAGTTTCCCTATTCTGGGAAATGTGACTTCACATTGAGGTTTTTGAATCACTTAGTCTGTTATGAGATTTAAATACAAGCAAGTCAGAAAAATGTGAAAATGAACATTTCTGAATATCTAAAGTGTCATAATGATAAGACTTTGGCCTTTTTTATTTGATTTGTTTGCTGTGGTTCCATGTTCAACTGTTCATTGAAATTTCATTAAAATGCTAAACAATAAGTACTAATACATAGTGATAGAAATTGTAATAGTAACATAGTGTGGAACAAATGGACGTACTTCAGAAATTAATCTGATACATTTAAAGATGTTGTGAGGCAGTGGACAGCATCCAACAATAAGTAGGCTGTCTACTAAAAGTACAACTACAACTACAAAAGCCCAACAATCAGGAGTGCAGGGTTGGGGCATCTTTGTGAACTCATGAAGCATCAGTTATTCTTATAAAATAACTGCTTTGCAACAGTTAAAACAGGTATTTCTAATTTCACAGCCCAAAACTGGCAGATGCTGAAGTTGGCAGATTAACCGAAGATGATAAGTAAAAACACATGCTTAAAGGCAGAAAGACAAGAAAGAAAGAAATGACCAGTTTGGCCAGTTTGTTGAGATCCATGGCCAAAACCTCTATGGAGAAATCACACAAAAGTATACATTTTTCTGGACAAACATTGTAATTTTTATGCAAACAGATGATTTCCAAATATCAAATCCAGGTTTTCAGTCAATTCAGAGCTGCCAAGAATTATACCTTTCAGACACATTCATCTTCTTCATTGTCTTGTCTCCCACCGTCTGTTTATTCTGGCATTCATCAGAGCCATTACTGCCATGCCCGTCAGAACTCTTTGAGGGAAATGAAAAACAGCAGTCATTTTTAAGGTTCAGGCTAAAGGGTACTTCATGTAGAGTCTTGTACATCATTGCTTGTGTGTATCTCCCATGCTGGTATATTCTGTATTGCATTGTGAATACCACAGCAAAGGTACCCCTGAAAGTTCATAAATCGCCCCTCAATTTGGTAAAATGTTACTAGGATAAATAGTGAAAACACTGAAAACTGTTAATGATGATGTAATGGGACAAAAGATAAAAGGCTGCCAGATTTATTCATGAAGCAAAATTATCAAAAATAAAATTCTGTTAATTAAAAAGTTTCATCCACTTCTTACTCAACAGTTGTGAAGTGGTTTATCCTTGGAAACATCTTCGCCATGTTAGAAAATCTTCCCATGCCTCCATAGAACTTATCCATCCCTGCGACTAAACGAAGAGCAATTAGCCCCATTAAGTTCTCCAAAAGGCCACAATGGCAATAAAAAGGAGTGATTGTACAGGTGGCAAACATTGTCCTGTCTCCAGGAGAGGAGAGCACCTTTGCTAATGTTGGTGCTGGTGGACCAGAGGTTACATGAATAGCTAGTGGTGAATTTTTTTTTTTTAGCTTTTTGTAGTTCCTCGGAGGTGATGAATGGCAATGGATACAGTGCCAGTAGCGATGTCTCTAGAAGTAGCTTATTCTGTGCTGCCAAGCATGATTTACGACAAGAAAAGGGAGGGGGGAATCTCTGACTTCACCATTTGCCCTCCTGCACTTTTCCATATCATCCAAGAGGAGTTTGGGGGTATTGGATTGACACAGCAACTGCACACATCTGGTTTGGAGATATATCCAATCCTTTTTCAAGCCAACAACCATTTGAAAGAAATAGGTGGAAATGGGAAAATGGAAATATGATGTGGCAAAAAAGGGAACAGTATCCATGACAAAGATCATTATTGCTTTTTTAAAGGTTTCATGTTGTTGGCTTTCATGAGTTATTTTCTATAACTTGGACCAAGAATAATGTCCTTGTGGACTTTTTTACAGGTAAATGTAGATTAAAGAGATTATATATCTTAAGCATATGTTCTCAGACAAATGCTGGATGCTGACTGGTGGGTATACGAACACTAATTCAAATAACACAACACTGCTGAGTGCACGTTTTCCATGGAGGTCTCAAATGAAATATTACTGCAACCTGACTGATGGAAAGAGTTGAGTAGTTTCTTGTTTTAAAGATGGAAACCATGTCAAAATATAATGTATTTACAGTGGAGCTAATCTAAATCAACTGAGGAATTATTTTCTTTGCAAAGAAATAATTTCACCTTTGGGCTTTTTTGTAATATCTGAAATTGAAACAGAGATTAAGTCAAATTTTTAGAAAGTAACAAAGAACATTTACTGCAATTAATTGTACTCCACTACATTTCAGTGATAATCTACTTTATATCTACTATATGCAGTATATGTGACACTTAGAGTGACTAAATTAGATTAAAATTAGAATGAACAAAATCATCATCATCTATCCATATTAAACTCTGCTATACTTGTGGTATATACAGACAATGCTGACCCGTTATAAAACTGAAATGTTCCTTACATGTTAACACATGAATAATTAGTTTCTTTCAGCTGCTCCCTTTCAGGGTTGCCACAGTGGATCATCTGCCTCCGCATATTTGATTTGGCAAGGATTTTATGCCGGATGCCCTTCCTGACGCAACCCTCCCCATTTATCCGGGCTTGGGACAGGCACTAGGGAGGGACCAGGACATGAACTCCAAACCCTGGGGTTTTTAGACAGTTAGCAGTTGCTGACTGCCTTACCTACTCCACCATCGCTCCCAGCGAACACATGAATAATTATACTTTATAAATATAATTACTGCAAAGAGTAACACGAGATATGAGAGAAAGATGATAGAGATCTGTACATTATGTTGTTTTCAAACTTATAGACTTAAGACGCCTATAAGAAGACTTATAGAAGTAACTACTATAACCAGTGATGCCAAAGAGTTCCTTATCTGTACCAGGAACTTCTCACTTTAACAGATTTCTAACATTTAAGGAAATACTATGTCCCTGTAACCCCAGGTCATTAGTCCATTCAAACAGGAATTTACATTTTACTTTGGTTTGTTTTTCCCTTGAACCGTAAAGCTAAGACATCAAAGTTCTAAACAATCCACTGTAAAATACAGAAACTGTAATTAATTCAATGCTAACCATGCAACTTAAGTCTCAACTAAATCTGTTTCTGTATTTTATTGGTGAGACATGCTTTTAAGGACCTATGTCTTCCTAAATAACATTCATTTAAAATCAGTGCAGTTAAAATGTTCAAGGAGAATTTTAGCACCATAAGGATTAATTAGACATTCAGAAACTCTATTAATTTCAGCAGTATGTGGCGTCATATTTAGATTTAATAGAAAGTTTTTAATGAAGCAGATTGGAAAAGGGATCCTTGCCTCCATTACTGGATGATGGATAACTGAGAAAGGTTAGCAGCCACTCATTAACACTCTCTTAAATTACGAAAGTACTTGCTGCTTTTTTCTCTCAACCTTTCATTTTTTCCCTTAAATGAGATAAAATAATAT
Organism: Ctenopoma multispine; assembly: GCA_034779795.1. NCBI lineage: Eukaryota > Metazoa > Chordata > Actinopteri > Anabantiformes > Anabantidae > Ctenopoma > Ctenopoma multispine. The sequence goes on along the minus strand of JAUYWH010000027.1, from coordinate 6,748,522 downwards.
TGAGAGGATGAGCATTGAATCAAGTCCAACCATAATTAAATACACTGATGGGGTGAAAGTGTTCCTTAGTGCTGGTGGTGTTTGAAAACGTTGCTGTGAATTAAGATCATGCACTTACTGTACGTTTCATTCCACGTCGCTGTCTGCGGGACTGTGATGGATAAAAGTACGGATCTATTTGAATGAATTTTTTTTTTTTTTCAACAGAAGAAGCTTATATGGTCCAACCCATTTGTTTTACCTTTCTTGTTTTCTTTGGGCAAGAACAACAAGAACATTTTTATTTATTTCCCAATGACTACATATTTTTCTCATTAGCTTGAAATGGAAAATTATTATAATTATTATTAGTATTTGATGGCAGTAGATGAATTCAGTGTGATCAATTGAGTAAACATGTAGAAGTCAGAAAAAAAATTACTAAATGTTAAGTTACAAAATTTGGTCAGAAGTCTGAAGGTAGCAAATATGATAACTTCATGGCAACCATGCAAGTAAGAACTGGCAACTGTAAGACATTTATGTAACAGGCAGGACTGTTTTACTTGAGAGGGAAACCAGTCATCTTATTCAGTAACACACATCTTTTGATAGCTAGGAACAATGTGCTTAACTAAAGTAACAATCCATTTCATACATTCCACAACATCAATATGAAGCATTTTTCATTGAAGATGAATGAACCTAAGAAAGCAACAAACATCAAATGTTCAGATTTTCTAAATTATTATCTAGACACATAATTTCAGAAGGGTTTGTGAAGCACAGAGTGAGGCATGTACGTAGATATCACTCAGTAGTGATGGTATTTTCACTAAAATAAACAAGCCATACAACTTAAACAAATTTACAATGAAACATTAGACATTAGATTTGTCACGCGGCAACAGAAATCCTAGCATGCCAGGGCAATATTTAGTTTTTGTAAATGTGCTCTAGACTTAAGAAGACCATTAAGGGGTTATGAAGAGTGTTGCATTTTAGCATAAATAGGAATCATCTGCTCCAAATTAATATAATATGCTAAATAAAGAATGAGTCTTTAATGTTTTCAATTTGTAAACTTTCTAAATAAACATTTTGCATTAATTTTAGGCGGTCAGATTTATTCTCATGGCAGACGCTACAGAGGAGACAGAAACTGGAGGCAGGGGTAATAGAGCATCTGATAAAAATAGAGGTCATAAGGTATTCTTCATTTCGCTGAGTGCTACAGAATTGGAACCACTTGGGATGTTGGTATATAGGACACCCGCTGCTAAAACATCGCCATGCAGCACCATGATTAGGACTTGATCCTTCCTCCAGTGAAAGCTCACGCTGGCAGAAATCAAGTACCCCGAGGCTTACAGCACACGGCTCAAGGCCTAAAAGGTAATAGCATGAAATATAGATACTGAGATGACAGATGTTTACAGTGCGTCGTGAGATGGCATTGAGACAAAACACAGTGGCTCCCTCCATTGGAGAGGAACCTGACGAGTAGTATAGTAAAGAGATGGAGTGATATAGGAGGTGATCCGGCAGTGTTTGCAGGCAGATCATTAGGAGCCCTCTTTAACTCAACCCCCAGTGACAATCTATTGCTCTCCTCCCCTGTCAGCGAATCATTATGGTCTGATCATTAGTGACATCGCCACATGCCCATCACTCAGGCTGGTGCCATATTGGCAGATGAACAGCCTCTGCCCCAGACCCACTAATCTAGTCTTCAGACAGGGAGGATGAAGGAATGTTCGCCGAGCTCCAAAATCACTCGACTCTTTTCACTCAGATCAAATAAAGACTCAGAGCATCACAGAGCAATAATTGGTAAATAAACAAAATAAACAAGATATGACAACATTTCTGTCATTAAGCATTCTAGGTTTGAATTGTGGGTTTTCCTCACTTACCTTTGTAAAGATCAAGGTCTTAACGCAGAGCGTAGCTCACAAATTAGCAGTCATATGCTACTTAACTCCACACAGCTTCATCATATTTCAGTGAGCAATCCAAATATCTTTCACAGTTGCCAAATAACATGGGAATTGTAGAGAAAAAAAAAAAAAAGAGGTACAACATACCTAATGGAATAGTTCAGCCATAAAACACATGGAGTCTTAGGTTTGATTACACTCAGGTTAAACATCGTATAGCTTCAGAGAAGACCTAACACAAAATATTTATCCAGTACTGTCAGAGTGAAAAAAGATGATTTGTCCAACCTTGATACCTAAGAGATTATTTAAGAGATATACGTTATCATTCAACTCAACACTATATCTATTTATCACCGAAGTTTGCAGTAACTTAAATGAACTACTTTAAACTGTTATTGACGTGAAAGTCAAATTCCAACGGTTATGGAATGTAAACAATTATTTTTTCTGACTATTTATTTATAATGTCTCATTCTTGTTTGAATTAATTTATGATTTTTAATATTAAATTGTAAAATTTCATCACTGAAGCAAAACAAATTGAAGCTCAGATCACAATTAATTTATTTTTTAGTACCTTCATTTGGAAATTTACACATAAATACTATTAATATTATATAGCCTACTGCACAATAAACATATATATATAATGTTATTCTCCAAAAGTACATATTAATATGGATGTGAGGCTAATCTATAAGAAAATAATGAGTTAAACAACCATATTTATCTACTTTTAGTTGCTTTCGTCTCTCATCATTTCTTATTCATCATAGGTTATAATTAAACAGCTACATGAGTAAAGAAACAAACCATGCATTCCACTTTAATATGTATACCAATACACTAATAGCACAAAAACCTAATTAGTTTTAACATAATATGCTTGTTATGATTGATTTCATATGGAGAAACTCCAGAAATGCTCTCAGTCCTGCACTATATGTTTTGGGATGATGATGCAATGGAAGCAGAAATGTGTGGCCTCTGCTCTGTGACCTGTAAATAATTGATAAATCAATTTTCTTGACTAGAACACCAAATAATGAAGCAATGCAATTCTTATCAATTACATTTTCATCTTAATTGTTGACTTCACTTAGCACAAAACAGCACAGCAAAACACCATGCCATTTTTCAATTAAAAGGTCCAGATGTTTTTGGAGGCTTCAGTAGACACAGGCAGTTGTGAGAAATGCTTTATCTGCATTGTAATAATCACTAGAACATCAGCTCTAGGCTGCATTTACATACTCATGTTTTATTCCGGCCCTTTTTTCTAATGCACCGCTTAATTATACTGAGCATAGACAATGTCAGACCCCCATAGACCCAAATTTATTATTGCACTATGTGAAGCAGCAACCATCAAACCTAGCACTCCTCATCATCACATACCACACTCATCACTGCTCTCACATTATGAAACACATAACATGTTCTCTGTATTAAACACGCATCAAACATCTAATTTCATGATCAGACATTCTCATTTTACTTCCTTAGATGGAAGTGGAATTTCTACAATGCACATTAGTTCATTTTATATTGGAAAATAATATATATTGTTAAAACAATTAATGTGTATACTATATATTTGGGTTTAAATGAAATATATATACACATAATAACACAGTAATAAGCATATGTTCCTTGTTTTTTTGTAAGACACTGACATTGCAGAATTATACACTCACTGGCCACTTTATCAGGTACACCTGTACCATCTAATGCAATTCAGGACAGTAGCTCTGCCATGAATCCTACTTTTCCAAAATTTAAATTTCTCAGTTTTTGTAGAAACTGATAATTGTATTTTTTTGTGTGTGTTTAAGTTGTGCATCATATAAAGATGCATGTTTAGTGTTTTGCCACCTTAATAAAATTAATCAATAGGTCAAAACTTTAGAAAAACCTCGTAATAAAATGTTTTTAATAATAAGCATATTATTGTCACTTTTCTGACAATTTTGACAAAAACTGAGAAATTTAAATTTTGGAAAAGTAGAGTTCGTGGTGGAGCTGCTGTATTGGATTGCATTAGATTGTACAGGTGTACCTAACAAAGTGGCCAGTGAGTGAATTTTACTTGTTTTCACCACCTGGATGAGACATTACTTAAACAGACAGAACAAATAAATCAAAAAATTCTGAAGACATACCTCATTCATCCATCTACATACATGCATTAGTACGTACATGTAAAAGGTCTCATGTGCCATGGATTCTCATATTTTATGATACAACAGACATCCAAAGTGCCCAGTACATTAAAATACTTCTTGAAGCAATACAAGCTGACATATCCAGTTTGGTAAGGTCACATGTTATGTTATAGTGAGCAGAAAGTGACATCCCCTCACCCCCCCTCAAAAAAACCCCTCCCCATATATCTAGCAACTTAGGCCTGCTGCACACCAATCCTTGTGAGAACAGCCAAGCATGGAAGAAATATTCTTATTTAGATGAGGGCTCTGCGAGGGGCATAGTGTGGCACAACAGAAGAAGAATACAATGTACTGTGGCATGCATTGAGAGGGACTCCAGTACAGCCTGCTTTACAGAAGGCAATCAAATCTGGCAGTCATGTGTAAAGATACTTATCCGCCTGGAGAGGATTTCAACACCATATTTCTAGGAGAAATGGAAATCAATGCTGACAGCAGCTTGTCAGTGTTATATATTCCAAACATCTGATCTCAATAGAGGAACTTCCTTGAGAATAAGGAGAATAATGAAGAGATATTTTGCAGTGTAAGGTCAGTCCTATGTTGTGGATAAAGTTAAAACACAGAGCAGGAAAGATTTGCTCATTCAGACGTGGAAAGATATTTAAAAAAACAACAACACACAGATCTTACCAGGATGCTTTCACCCACTTCACATTCCTCATAGCCTCGGGCATGTGCTTGCTTTTGTTTGAAATTTGGCACATTACACTGCTGCACAAAAGAGATCTTACATATTTCTGAATTCATAAATAAATACCCCACTTCTGATATGTTTTTTGTGATATGTTGTTGTACAGTATTCCCTTGACATATCTATAAATTTTGTGTCAGAACCAACCACAGTATTGCCTACTGGGGACCTGTGAAATATGACAATACTCCAGCAAAGAGAGACTTTGGCATGGACAAAGGCACTTTATGAGCTGGTATTTCTGCAAATTTGGAATTATCGCCCAACCAGAGAAACGACTTCACAATTCCAGCAAGCGGCGTTAATCAGATTTTCCCCACTAGAGCTGTAGTTCATTGTCATTGCTAATGGAGCCTCCTCTGCAGGTTGTTGCTCTTCACTAAATTAGTGTGAAGTCTTATCCCAAAAACATTGACTAATACTGCACTTAATCTTAGAAACTCTCAACTCCAGTGAAAAATCTCATCTGGAGTGACACTGATGCATCGGAGCGTCGCCCCGCATTGCATTCATCATGTTCCTGCCAAAATTAATCTTGATAGACTGAAACCAAATTACACCTGAGTTCACACCCATTGCTAACCCCAAACACTGAATAAATATTTATACATGATATGTGTAATTTCGTCTGCATGTGGTGAAGCTAAAAGCAAAAAAACAACGAAAAAAGAAACTCCCATATATATAATTTTTTTAACTTAAAAAAAAGATGTTACAGTATAACAGCCAAAGGCAGTTTGGTTAAACTCAAGAAAGCCTCCACAAGTAGCTTGACCACCACTGGATTTTAGAGTTATGAAATAATTCATTATAAACTGACCTGTTAAAAAATAGTCTTTCATTGGTTTCGAAGGTGTGGACGACTAGAGTCCACAATACTTTGAAAATCCTTTGAACATCGCCAAAATACTCCTCAATTTTCTATTATTTTAAAGGATTGTGAAACCATCAGCGATGCTGGTTAAGCTTCGCAAGCTATGTAAATTGTGTCTTTTTCCTCTCTGTGAGAATGGGGTGAAAAACACCCATCTTTAGCCCTGCCAACCAAAAACAGACACGCACAGCTCATGTTATTTGTCTTCCAAATGAACTCATTTTTCACTACTAATTAAAACATGTTGAGATGAAGAGGAACATGGAGGAAGGGGAAGCATTTGTTTGAGAACTGCACAGTCATTCATTTAGAAATGTATGTTTGGCTTCTGTTTAAAGAAAGCAAAGTGATGTACGAACACAGCAAGTTGTTGTCACGAATAGCAAGAGGGAGTCGTTTGTATCGTTGCCATGATGCTGACACACCTAACGGACTGACAGGCCTTAAAAATATTGAGAGGTTTGCCAGCCTTTTCTGGTGTCATGTTTTAAAATAGATCATCCCGTCGCATTTTTAATGTACCTTAATCTATTAGATACACCGCAAACCAACAGGAATATTTTTAGATGATGGGTTTTTATGGTTTTGTGTTTGTGATTAATTGAATAAAATGATGGCCTTTCACAAATCATCCCTTTAATTAGTCGGTGAGCATCAGAGTGACGACGCTGTCTGAAAACACAGAGTGGAGGTAGCCAGAGCTCCAGCGGGGGCCGGAGGCTGTTAGGGGGCATTGGAAAGAGGGGAGGGTGTTGGGGAGTGGTGGTGATGGGGAGAATCAGCGCAGCCCCAGGCAGCCTGTGCTGCACACCCAGGTGCTGTTGTCAGCTGGAGTCCTGCTCCAGCTGCTCGCCAAAGATTGATTTAATTATTTCCATTCCCTCTGTCCCTGTGTTTCTTTAATTCTTTGTCTTCTCTACCTTGTTGCCTTTTGGCTTCTTACTCAGTCTTGACTCCATGATGGCATAAAAACGTAGTTGTGAATTCAAAATCTACACGTATGGATTCATGTAATTATAAAGCTTCCTTTGCTTGTGTCTCACATTTCCAAGCAGCGCTCAGAAGTAAAATTGAAAAACATACTACACAGCTCACATTTTTCCAAGCCAACTTTTGACACTCGTATCACTTAATCTACTTCCTTTCATTCGGCTCATTTTCACACATAATGAGACAGATTCATTTTATAATTACAGACGTACTGTATTGTTACAGTCCATAAGTGCTGAAGGAGATTTCAGCTCCGCTTGCTGAGTTTGAGGTCGTAGGACTTGTGTTATCAATTCTCAATGATTTAAATTACTAAAGTTCTTTTTCTCTTATCTGATCTTTTAAAGGGCAATGAAAAGGCCCATCTTTTCACTGAAACCCATCCTCAATCACTGTTAATGTTAACTCCATGTACACATAAGAGGGCTGATAAAGAATCATTAGTCTCGTTAATGGAATCACAGGTCCAATCCCTCCATCCTTTTCTATTGAAAAGCGCTCTTCATTTCAAAGTTGTTCTGCTTTATTAAAGCTCATTACCATTTCTCTTTTAATAAGCACTCTTTAAAGTCATTACCTGCAGTGGAGTTAAAGGCTCAGCTATTAAAAGGTTACTTTAATGTGAATAATGGCCTCCCGATATACTCAAGTTAATTACTATTGGATACTGGTTCTAGTTTAATCTAATGCTTAAACCTTAATGAAAGATATGTCACAGTACAATGAAATGACAAAAAATAGTTCCCGATCACAGGCACTATTTGTACTATCTCTGCTCGCATGCACAACATTCCTCCATCTTAAGCTTCAAAGCGGCTTTCCAATACATTGAATTGTAATGTGCAGTATTTTCTCAGAATATCAATAGACACGTGGTTAGCATGGTTAATTGCAATTGAAGTCAATCTTATTAACGTTGTCTTCATCAATCACTTTATGCTGCAGTCAGTTACTCCTTTCTTTTCATCGCTCACTGTTATTACAAGTTTTCATTTTCAAACAAACAAACGTGCTACGGTAAAATGATGATGCAGATGTTGCAGGAAGCTCTGTTCAAAGTCAAATCACAAGTTACTTTATGTTTTTGATTAGTTTGGGATTAATTAAGACAGACAGTTCTGCCTCCTATAATTTGCAATTACATTCTACAATTTACAACAGAAAATATACATTTCAAGATAAAATATGTATAATATATATTTAATAAATATATGAATATATATTCTGCTTCTGTATAAGTTGCAAAATACTGATATCTGACAAAATGTTCACAGACGTGGCTGTGTTTCATTGGTTTTCCGTAATATCTGCTCGTATCTTCTCTAAAGCAAACCTTGTTATGTATAACCACTCATAGCACTTTGTTAAAGAAGCTATGAACATTTTTCTCCTAACAATTAATCACATGACTACTTGAGTGTGAAAGGAGTTGTTTGTGGTGATGAGCTCACAAAGAATTATCATTTGGACTTTTTAACATGTTTTAGCTCATTATTTAGATTTCTCATTCCTGCAAATGTACACTTTTGGTTCATTTTCACTACTCTCTGCACCAGACATCGGCTTCTAGATGAATGACTCTAAAAACCCACTTTGTACGCTACCAGACACAGAACCAAAAACAGCGAAAATGACTCAGGAGAGCAAACAAAACCAAATGCTAATGTTACTCTGTGCTTGATGTGTAAATAAGCAACTCTTTGCTAACAAGTCTGCCATATCAACTTTTCACAGTTGCATGAGTGTTGTTCAATCGATTAGTTGTTGTATGTCAGGATAAGATCATGGTCCCAGTGACCTGAGGACACAGTGAAGCACTTTTTAATGCATGCCCAGATCCTTCCACCTCTCCATGACCACACCGCTACAAAGAAACATATTTTTATTCACTGAAAACATGTTCACATTAAACATGGCAGCAATAATGTTTCAATCAAAATGTTACTGACAACAGATATGTAGGTAACTTCTATAGTAGAAAATAATTGCATTTAAGCAAAAAATTAGTGGGAAATTAAAGGTCTGTTGAGCACACCCAATGTGTGCACATTTTTGCAAGAAAAACTGTCAAAACCCAGAGTGTGCACATCAAATTATTCACCAATCAGAATTCAATGTTAACCTCGCCCTGTAATGTGACACTCTGTGTTATCTTAGTCTTCGAGGATGCAGGGTCAGATGATGAAAGCTGACCTCTTCGTTTCGAACTGTTTTAATTCACAAGTGAAAAGCCTAATTGCAGTGATCTGCCCAGAAGGCCAGAGGTAAAGGCTCATGAGAAGCATTAACCTTGAGCTCTTAGTGCAGTACACTTTCCAGAGAAATCGGTGCTGCAGCTTGAGAAAATCAAGATAAAATGTGGAACACATTTTATCAAACACAACAAGTCTGGGGCTGTGTGTGGATGCAAATCCCCCACATGTCTCATGATGCCATCAAAACAAATCCTGAACACCTATCTTGTCTCACACTCACCAACCTTCCACCGCCCCTCTGAGTGACATACATACAGTACACACAGTAATTACTGAATTTCAAGATGATCTCTCTGACACACTGAAAACCTCCCAAATCAGTAATTTTCTCTAATTTGCATATCATCACAAGAAAAATAATTACAGTCAATGTGATATCACTGGTTAAAGAATAACAACAAGTCTTGTGTTCATGCTTAAGACAGACAAACGAATGCATTGCACTTCCTCTTTTATTTTTTCAGCAATGAAATATGTGTCATATTCATGCACAGAATTAATGTGCACCAAATGCACCACATTAGCATTTCCCAGTGATATGTTTCCCTGTTTCTTAAGGTCATGTGGCTTTAACGGGAGGCTTAAGTAAGACTCATGTGCATGTGTGTGACCCATTTCATAAATCCCATTGCCTCCTCAGTGAGATAGTGAATACTAAATGTCACAAAGCAGTGGGTCATCTAATCCCTTTCCCTCAACAAACCGCATTAAAACAATGATAAGGAATGAGCAGTGGGTGTGTTGGAAGGCTTCACTGTGCTAAAATACTCTGATGACAACAAACATTTTCCATCATGTCAGCAACAAACGGTGCGTTCGCGAATAGGTATCTTGAGATGCACTGGACAGATGTTGTTCTAATCATTGGTCCCTACGCTTGACAGATTATTTGCAGAACTTCAATGTATCTTTGAAGCCCAGGGGTCGCCCACTGCCAACTAAACAGAAATGGCACTGTCAGAGGAAGGATGGACAGGCGACTTCTAGCAAACAACAGTATGATGAAAAGACATTGTTTCTTGATCAAGAGCATGAGCCTCCTATTGAGCACTGGCTTTTAAGATCAAATATTTCTGCTGAAAATTGGCTGTAGCACAGGCTGTACGGTGGTGTACTTCATAAATATTATAGTGTATGTTTCACATGAATGCCTCGCTAACAAGACGAATGGAACACAGACAGACATATTCACCTGGAGATGTTTGAAGAAAGCTGACAATAAAAAGTGTAATCTCGACTTCATAGAAGCTAAAAATAAAGAAATTTGCTTTTAGCATTTATTAAGCTGCTCCTGATTACAGAAACCAGGCTGACTGCTGAGATGTATGTGAGGCTTCTTGCTTTGTTTTGGTTTTCAGATTTTCTTTCTTTGAGTTCCCCATACAAGACACCTAAGAGAAAAACAAGACAGCTGTTGGTGTGTACGGTCACATTTGCACCACTACTTGTCAACACTCCAACATTAATGAACTCACTATTGAACTGTTAGATACAGTAGGATTATTTTCTATCTGGCATGTTTCATGAGAAATAAAGGAAGACACACGTTTGGAAAGGAGAAAAATAACTGTTATAACTTCTTACACGTGTCAGCATGTCAGTAGTTAAGACAGGAAAAAAGACAAAAGTAAACCTACTCATTGTATGTTAATCTCATATTATTATTATTATTTATATTATTATAATATCTACTTAATATCTACTAAAACAAGTTGTAAAACATGTCTCTTTATTTTGGCATTGCTCACAGTCACTTGATTGTGTGTTTGTGCTACAGAAATGTGCAATTCGTCTGCTACTGTAATAAAACAGACCTTCTGATATCTTTTATTTACTGTCTAGGAATGAGCGGGAGATGTCGTTAGTAAAGTTACTTTTGGTAATCTTAATCCGTCATCTTGTCCACTCTCATTATCCAGTTTTGATTCCAATTCAAACACATATGGTTGTATTTATTTCAGAAGCTGACATTTTAAATGATAAACAAAATAACTGCTGTTGCTTCATTTTTTTTTTTCCAAATGTGAAGTTTGCACACTACTATTCTATCATGCACCATTTCAGGATAATGACTACTTTAGGTAAGACAAGCAAAGACTACAGTAATACTGTACCTCTAAAAGATCCATATAAAAATAATCAAACTCCGATGCTAGGTTCTCTCCCCGCTTCAGCAACACTACATTTGAACTGTATGTTGACGAAGCAACAAAGTCATCACTATCTGCAGCGAGCGCTTGCATTATGCTGATGAATGGAGAGCTCTGCCAGATTACTTGATTTGATAAGCAGTACAACCCATCGGTAACATAATACATCACAAATTGTTTTGTCAACAATTTATGATACCATTTATCAAAGGACCATCGCAGTGGGCTGAGTTATGGTGTCATAGCTGGCATAATGTCGATACTCAAGCTGAGTTGAGGGCAGTCTGGCCACAGTGATTTAGACACGCTGCATTCTGACCTCTTCAGAGATTTTCTCTTCATTACCAGACAAATTTATGTTGAAAGGAGAGAAAAGTTGTAAAATTTAATGCGCAAGTCTTTACAATTAAATATACAGCGTAAGTAAAGTGAGATGAAGTCCAAACTCGCTGTTGTGTAGGATTCCTGCAGTAATATGTAGACTTCAAAATATCATAGTGAGTTCTGAGTAAGTGAGAAAAATAAAGCAAAAAAACGAACAAACAAAAAAAAAAAATCAACAAAACAAAAAATTAACTGAACACACGTTAATATTCATGACTTGAATTAAATTGCTGTCCGAATATGTTTATATCTGTTTCCTAACAGCTGATACAAGGTAAGCACAAAACTCCAAACTTCCTTTTCATTATTGCCTTCTTCCTGCTTTTTGTTGCATAAGAAATCTTAAAAATATGTCAAATGAATCTGAATTATACAATAAAAGCACTGCCAACATCAAGGTCTGATTTCATTCTGCTCCCAAGAATCTATTTGGGCTGCAGCCTGGATGACAATTAAAATGTAAGGCCTTAAAATGCCTCCTCGAGTCAATCCCTTTCTCTGGTATTGACCAGAATATATGGCCCGTGTCCAAGCCACCAACACTCTCTGGCCAATCCTAAAGGTTACTGCAACCACTACATGTACCCACATTAACAGGACACTCACCTCTCTAGGTTTATGGCCTGTGTAATAATTTTAAGCAAAGAGAGAAGTGCATTCAGTGGAGACAGTAACAGTGAGAGAGTCGAGGGAGGACAAGTATAGTATGATTGATCGTGGTGAGCAGTATAGCTGTGTACTGCTCACCTTCCCCCCCTGATTACTGTCTACTCCTGATCTCCCGCATCTGTCTTTACTTCCTAAAGAAACCGATTCCTTAGATATGATACACTTGGGATTAAAATTTTATTCAAAGGTTGACTTTTTAAACAACATCTTGCTTGCCTGTGCAGTTACACACCTAAACGGGGGGGGGGGTCCAGTGTGAAACTGAGCAGTGGAGTCGCTATGCTCAAAGAGATTTAGATCATTGTAGTTTAGGGAGCTGAAACTGCTTCTTTTGTATGTTCATCCGCAAACACTAAACTACAAAGTCACGGCCTATATTTACTCCTGTCCCGCAAACATGTTGGAAATGTATCAACACTGTAATTGTACATTTATTAGTTTACCTCCCACACTAACACTTGAAATTATTTAATAACCACAGGGGGAGTTAACAACGCTCATTAACAGATACAGTATTTCCTGGATAGTTAACTACCTTTAAAACACACTAACGTAAAGCGTGGGTTGTATATGTGAAGGAACGTAGCAACGTCTGCTGCATAGTGAGTACTTTTATTTTTAAAACTTACAGTACTGTACATTTTGCAGACTTTAAATCGTAATGGGATGTTTATACACTAACATTAACTGCATTAAAATCTTTTTTAATCACCATTTCTTGGACAACTTAAAAAACTAGGAGCAGATTCAACAAATATTCATGCTACCTCTTCCTGCTTTCAGGTGTATTATTATGATGAAGACAGAGTGAATGCATATCAGTGGCAAATACCAGGAAATAAATTAGAATAAAGTATCCAAACCAAATGAAAGACTATTCATAATTGGGTTAGTAATGTCTCTGGCACCGTCTGCTTGGTCATTTCCTCCAATCTCCTTGAGCAACAGGGGATCATACAGGCGACGCTCAGACCGGGAGGTACAGTGTCTTGATGCTGTGTGACAGGCTGCCTTCACTGGCCTCCTACATGTCTTCAGACTCAGCGAACCTCAGATAAAAGACATGCATCATCTTCAGATATAAAATAAACAGTGATGTCGCAAATCTTTTAATGATTTCTGACCCCTTTGTGGACAGCAAAATTGTGAAATCATGCACCCATAACTTAATCTTAATCTCACTTAATCTGTATTACTCTCATCACAACAGAGCAAGCCACTCTATCAGTAAATGCTAATCTCCTAATTAACAAGCTAATTAGGCAATTACAGCTTTGCAGAAGGATGCCTAAATGAAATATGACAACACAGTCACATTCTACAGCACCTGTGGGTCTTTTCAGATGTCACAACGAGAAGCATGATGACAAAGTGTTGTCTCTACACTCATAGGTGCTTATTCTTAAACCTCGCTCAGATCGTTTGTAAAAATATTGTCATTTCATTTAACCTAATTTAATAGTGTATGTGGAAGCAGCGCATCTAATTACATGTAAGCTATTGCTCTTGGACGTGCAGCATTTTCAGGACATTTCTTACAGCGATATGATTTTGAAATGACGTGTGAGAAAGAAAAGCAGAAAGTAGTGGATAGCACATCGCCTCGGTTATGTAAACACGGTTTTGTGAACTGGTAGTGTCACAGTGTCTTACTGTAAGGAGCTGTCACATACGGAAATGAATTATGTTGACATATGGCTGAAAACGACACTGAATAGGCCTGCTATGCAATGCAATGAAGAATCATGCACTGCAACAGAGGAGAGGAGCCAGAGCTGTACCTTTGAGCCTTTCTTGACAGGTATGTAGTGTGACTTGACAGCTCAGTATTTCAATGATAAATGCAGTAGTCACGGGACTCCCATTCACTAAACTCAAGAGTGTGTTGTTCAGATACTTCAAGGTCAAATGAATGGGCAGAAGCATACAGAAGGTAGCAACAATCTTTTTTTTTTTTGTGATATTAAAATTTCTAACTTTAGAGAGCTTATGTGAACTTTCTGACATTTAAAGATCATCGATGTCTTTTTTTTATTCTAATGTGTGACAGTGGAGTTTTTTAATTAAAAAAATGTTACATTATTTTCATACATCAAATTAAATGTACTAAAATTAAAGTTATGCCTCATTTATTCTGGGACATCTGTGACTCATCCTTATCTCGTCCCCGGGCTGCACATTGAGAACCAGTCATCACAGAGCAGCGTGATGTTCTCTGCACTTTTCTACTAAGTTCATCAAAAGTTGTAAACAGTTACTTTCAGTAATGACTCACTGTCGACTCACCATCACTTGAACCTATCACGTCACTATCACTTAGTAAGTAGTTTTTTTTCTGTGAAGATGAATCCAGTCACAGTTCTGACTTTAAACATGTGAATAATTTCCTCAAACCAGGAAGTTAAAAAGTAAGAACATTTGTGTTTCTGGCAACTTTAATTGTTCTGGAGATAATTAAATATTAGATGTATCCAGATACAGTAGACTAACAACCATAAACTAATCTTTACAGTTATATTCACTTTAAAAGTTAAAATATTACATCTCAGTTAATAAGACTTTGTATCCACAACAATGATCAATCATCAGCAACACCTGGACAATTGTTATTAATTTTTCATTTGCACAGAATGAGACTGTTGAAAGAGTGTTTACTGTCATAACTGCATAATGTTAATCTTATCTCTGATTCCTGTTCCTGGTTTATCAGTTTGCACATGTAAAACTAATGAAAATAAAGAAAATAATGATAAAAACAAAAAAAAAGTGAAGTGAAGTGTTGCACAGACTCATCGGGGACTCAAGATTTACTAACTTGTGATAATGCTGACCCTTGCATACTTCTTTAAACGGAATATTAAGTCGTCTTTAATTTGATATAAATGTTAAACATAATTTACTTAAGTAAAAATAGTAATACCACAGTCAACAAATACTATTATGAATCAGATTATGAAAATCAAATAAATACTCTAGTGGAGTTAAAGTACAACTTATTTCCAAGAAAATGGAAATACACAAGTGAAGTAAAAATCCCTCAAAACTGTACTACAGTGCAGTACTTTAGTAATTGTATATAATTATTTTCCAGACTTTTAAACTACTTATAAACAGTTATTTAACACAGCTGATTATCTGATGCATAGTTTTGGGAGAACTTGTATCTGTCCTTGTATATGTTGATTTTATGACTTAACTCCACGGTCAAAAAACCCAAATCAAACAAACATATTTTTTCAAGAGTTCTGTACTGAGATCTTGTATTTGCACAAGTCCTCTCCTGAAAAACATGTTGTATTTCTTTAGAGCTACAATATCACCATGAAATGTCCATAAAATTAATATAACGTTGTTGTTTTTTTAAAATTTATAAATCAGTGATCTAGATGCTTATTGTAGAGATGCATAGTATATTTGCAGCCTTGCATCCAGCTCAACAACTTGTCTGCTGCCATAGCAACTGCGGCGGGGCACAGAGCAGCGCCGCCTGCTTGTGCAATGGATGTCACTCGTAGCAACGGCCAATCAGAAGTTCCCATTTTTGCACGAGCAGTGTGAAGATGGAGGGATGGAGTGGGTGGGCTTTTGGCAACGTGCATCTGCCAGTGATAGGACACACGGATCGTCAGTCTTCGTCATTCTAGCCGGGGATTGGTCGAGCAGCTTTACTTTTCAATAATATAAACATGTCTACTGCCTGCCTGGCTTGAACCAAGGCTTACAGGGGACTGTGCAGTTCTACATCAAACTGTATAAAAACTCTCATTATGCATTTGCCTGTGTTGTTGCAGCGCTAAATCTTTATTATTGCTGGAGAATATGCACATAGCTGCACGTGCACGCGTGAGGAAACGAGGATCCCCTGCTGCTGCTACAGGAGAGAGAGAGAGAGCGAGAGAGGGAGGGAGAGAGAGAGGGAGAGAGGGGACTCTGCCGTGCTTTCATCATTATAATCACCATCCTAAGTACTAGCTCTTAACATTTTGTTTTTCGGTGTTCAGGCGAGAAGTGACAAGAATATAGACCCCTCCTCTGTAGGGCGGAGCGTGCATTTTCATTTCGTATTTTGTATTTTTTTTTTTTTTTTTTCTACCCCTTTTCCCTGCTCTGACACGTCTGCACTGAGTGAGTGGCATTGGCACACTGTCAATCGCTCACTACCGCTGCCATCAAACAACATAAAACACACACAGGCAGAGGCTGGAGCTCATAAATTTCAGCAGGGCAAGATATTTTTTTGCGCATCGCCTTTATACAGCGTTGTATCCTAATTAATTTCTTCTCGGTGTTGCGTTTTTTTTTTTTTTCTAAACAGAAATCTTCCAACTTTTTGTACATTTCATATTTTTTATAGTCACATTTGGACACCTTATGCCGCAGATTGTGTATTTTTTTAACATACTGTCAGTTGTCGCAGGAATCATTTCTGTACATTTATAGTTGGCAACACCTGCAAGCCTAAGATTTTTTTTTTTTATTTGTTTACACGTTTCCACATTGGATATTTTTGTTGCCGGTGCTTCGCGAGGAGGATTTGGACATTTTGGAGAGGAAATGCACCGGAAATCCCACGAAGAGCGCTAATAAATGAGAGATAACCAAGGAGCGTTTCTGTCTATACCACCCGTCAAATCGCAGAGAAAAGACAGATTGGCATGAGGATTCGTGCAGGATACGATGGAGCGTCAATCTTGACAAAGAAGTTTTAAGAAAAAGAAAAATTATTTATGCATTTTTCTACAAACACAGTCACGCGTTTTGGCACTTTGGACCGCGCGTAAATAACGAGAGGACAGCGGCAACTTGGACTCAAGATTTACGCTAAAACATCACTGCTCGTCTTCTCCATTAAAAACAAACGTGTGTGCTCTGTAAAACTGAAGAAACACACGGCCGAACATCCCTCTAGTCTGCGGCACATGTTGTTGTAGCCGATTTCGTATATGAGTTTTTCAATTTGTGTGGCTCAGTGTACTGACTCTTTAGCGGCTACTATGGACGATCAAGCCCGGATCATGCAGTCGATCGGCGGTGTCAGTCTGGCTGGCCACTCGGTACAAGGAGGCATGGCACTGCCGCCTCCACATGGACACGATGGGACAGACGGGGACGGAAGAAAACAAGACATTGGTGACATTCTCCATCAAATAATGACCATAACTGATCAAAGTCTGGACGAGGCGCAAGCAAAGTTGGTTGATTTATATGTTTTATTAACTTCGCCCACCCCCAAAACGCTGAACGCATCATTATTAAGATGTAGCCCGCTTAACTTAACTCCCCCATGCATAACAATAGGCTGGAGAGGCTTTAATGATAATGTTGCACTGAGGTGTATTTACTGCCTCGACAAGCTTTAACACACCAAAAAGTTGTCACTGAGGGAACAACAGCATTTTATTTAAACTGTCTGAATCTCTGTGAGGAGGTCATAGACAGAAAAGTTTGTGTGCACATGTCCTGCAGTGATTTTTCATACATCTGCACTAATTGGTGTTGCAAAAAATAAATAGCAGTTTGTTTATTATTTAATGTAATTGTCAGAGGCATTACATTTAAAATGGAATATTATTATTGGTCTATTTTCTTTTATGTCTGAGTCAATATTACACTGTGCAGTAGAAAATATAACCTTCTACTACACAGAGATAAGTGTGGTGTGGAAGGCGAAATATAGTGACACCTAAATCTCCTTCATTCATTTAGTAGTTCATATCCATCATGTGATTTATCAGTGAACTTATTTCAGTATTTTATCTTTCTTTATACTGAAACAGGAAACATGGACTGAACTGTCACAGAATGAAACCAGCACTCTTCAGCGTTCTCTGTGAAATCAAAGAAAAGACAGGTAAGATCTTTGTCTAAAAATATTATCATATTAACTCGAAGAACAAAAACATTGGAGCCTCAGTGCACTAGGACACAGACATATTTACCTCCCAGTGATCTAGTGGCAGGTTACAAGGAACCTCTGCCCAAATTAATCAATCACTTTTTTTTATATGTCATAGTGCCACACAGAAACAGTCCTGTTGTCACAAGCAGACTTGGATGTTTTTAGTATTTTTTGCAGGAGCATTTTTTTTTTCTCCCAGCACTTTGGATTTAAGTGCGCTCCAGCTTTCACCCTCACTACTCTGGCACAGAACAGGATGGGGAAATCCTGTAGCATATGCTCTACATAGCTGAGATCACACAGAATTCATGCTTTATAACCTGACAACAATCCCAACGTTTATCAAGATATGAAGACGACAACACTCTCAGTCAGTAATTGTATTGCAAGTGCATGCAGACCTATATTCCCTACTGCATAATTAATCTGGCTAAAATGCAAATAATAGAATCAGTTAGTAGAAAATTATCAGAAAGAAATAAATTGTCTTTCGTGCATATTGTGCAGTTGCTGTTTGTAGGCACCCAGGACGCTCATAAAGCACATATATGACAGGTAGCTGAATTTATAGTTGATGTTTTTGTGTCTTTTCTTAGAGATCAAACTTTGCTGTCTTATATTTTAAGTCAGACGCACCACTGTTTCTACACGTTTGCAGAAAATATGTTAAACATCTTTAAATGACTAGACATAAAAAGCATCTTTTGACAGAAAATATTTTTTTAATTTATGTGAATGTTCTGATCTTGAAAATAGAAACAACACACTATTGACCAGACACTTCAAATATTCAAACTACTGTGATGAGTACATATCTTAGTCCAGGGAAAAATAAGAATACAAAGAAAACAGTTCTGTGGGTTTAGTATAATTTAGCAAAGCTGATGGCTTGTCAGATTTGTGACCTTTGTGCGGTTTATGAGGAAATTGGCTTGGGGGAGATCATAAAAGTTTATGAACTTCTCCAACACAGGTGTCGTCCACAGGGGCAGTTAGAGGGTCTGTAGTGCAGTCTAGTCGAGTTGCTCTGCCGCGTGTGTGTGTTGGCCTGTTGAATTTAGACAGCTGAAGGAAAAAGAGTTCGAAATACGGAGGATGCAGATGACACATCAGCGAAGATGCCAGCTTTTGTTGTGTTTGCGGCTGACTGACTTGACGTATAAGCGCTGCATCTGTAGAACACCAATAAAAAATGATTAGATAAGCGATATTATTTCACACTTAAGATGTTTTAAAAACCTCTACCAATCTCTGGGATTACTTCTGCAAGTTTGCTTAAATCGTATGTTTTACCCTTGTGTTGGTTGAAACTTGTAAGACAGTGAACTAAGCTCTCTAATCGGAATAAGTCACCCGGAGTAGCCTGAAAAAGCAAACGATGACAAAACATTTAAATAACTATATGTACATTTGCGAAAGACTGTATGTGCATGGCAAAAAGTGTGTGTGAGAAAGAGATGAGATGGACAGGCTTGTGTGTGTGTGTGTGTGTGTGTGTGTGCATGGTTAACCTGTGGTTTAGAGTCACAGCCTCCCCCTCTTAGCCATTGACAGAACTCAGCTGGTCTGGTGGCCTTGTTGACCGGCCTGTTTTTCCAGCACACAGTGAGCCTTTCACTGGCTCCTGTAGCATCATTCACAGGGCTCCCTCAGCCCTTTCATGTCTGCTCAGATGCTGTCTTTAAGGGATGGCATCCACCATCGCCTGAAAATCGTTTTTTTGAATAATAAATCTTAAAGCGGTACTAAAATCACTCGTGTAATTACTGCACACATGTATCATGTTATGGAGACTTATTGTCTAGTGTGCAGATGAATAGTGAGTCCAGGGTTCAGCTTCAAAGCTTAAGAAACATTTTCTTATGACATTTAAAATGTATTATTTTGGGATCAGTCATGAGAACTATCTTACTTTTGATATTATTTGTTTTTTTGTAGTGCAGAGTTAAATTAGTGGATTTTCCAGTAAAAACAAAATATTTTAAAGACTCTTCAGGTTGTTTAGAAGTTTCTGAAACTCTTCTAGCTGTTATTGTAGAGCTACAGCATATTTCTGCATTGCTAATGCCCTAGAAGTATTAATTCACTTTGATATGCTAATTAGAGAGCATTATGCAAGAAATGAGATTAAGTGGCAGCATGAAGTCATTTGCCTGTCACTAAATTGAGTGTTTTTAGCAGGAGGTTTTTTTTTTTCCTAAAATATTCTTGGTTTGGCATTTAGATTAGCTAAATGTGAGATTCCGATGGCAAGTGGTGTTCTTTGTCCTTCAGTGTGTGTTGTTTTTCTTTTGGTATGTATATATATGTGTGTGTAAAATGACAACTAAAACGTTTTATCTTCTCATGGTTGAGAACAAAGGATGCATTCATGCTCTTCGTTGACTCCTATAGGCTCCTACGAGATGACAATGAATGCATTGAGTGAATATTGTCTGTGATTCAGATGAGTTTTGCAGTTACTTCTGTGTGCTGGGTAGGTTTTATCCTGCTGGTTACTCCCCTGTCTTGTTCTCATGCTTGGAAGAGAGGCTCACAGCAGCAGCAGTGGGAGCGGCAAGAATAACAAAGGTGAAAGATTACCTCCATATGGTATTTCTGACCAGGAAAAGAGAGGTTCTGTAGCAGGACTCCTCTTTGATGTGAGGTTTAATCAATAGAAAGAGATTACAGAAAACTATTACAGGCTAAATCACGGAGTGCCACAGAGAGGCTTAGCCCTCTCCACAACTCTCTCAGCTGCATGGCGCTTCTTTTGGCTGCGTATTGACTTGTTGTTTTCCTGACCTTTGACTCATCAGGTTCAGAAACAGAGGGGGGGCAGGGGGGTGGTCTAGTGATGTAGGGAAGAGAGAGAGGGAGAGTGTGGTAGAATCGGTCTGATAAATGCTCTGATCCATTGTTTAAAGCAGTGGATTAGAGAGGGAATACACTCACAGTCTGAGCCAGTGTCGGGGTAGTGTTGCACATATGTGCTCTGGCTTCTGAAAACCGCTAAAGCAGCTTTTGTGTATGCATTTGTCTGCGTTATATGTAATGTTCAGATAAGAACATTGTGCTAACTAAATACAGTTCAGGATGAGCCTGTAATTAACCACATGCAAGGCTGACTAAAAGCATTACCTGGAGTAAATAGAGTTAGGACTGAGGAGGTAAGCATTTCTGAAATCTACAGGGAACATTAATTTCAATGTTCTCTGACAAAGTTAATGAGCCTTCTCACTCCAACAGGGTTATTATTATTAATAGGCATTTTTTATTATTATTATTATTATTATTATTATTATATTAGGGTATCAGAATATATATATTTTATTTGACTTTATGTCTGTACCTATTTTTTCCATGCTGAAAAAGCTGCAGTAAATGCATGGCAGAGAACAGAAAGCTATTCAGCAGGAGAGACAATTGACTTTGGCTGCTTTTTGTCTCAGAGAGCCCCAGTGATGCGGCTGCAGTGACTAGATAGTGTTGTGCCGAATGGCTCGCACACAGCTGGGTTCCTGACTGACTCAATGGCAGAGCCACTAGTGCTTCCTCCTCTAAAGCACAAGTGGGACCAAGGGGAAGATGTGGCTATTATCTGAGTGGCTCCCAAATACTCTCCAAATCCTCATCAGCAAAGATGAAGAAGACAAAGAGTAAGAGGAGAAAAAAACCGACAGCGTACATATCAGTTTCATTTGAAAGGGTAAATGCGTTTGTGCTGTGGAGATAGATGCCTCTGCACCGGTGCTGCCTGGTATCTGCACGCACGGCTCCTCAAATCTGTTTTTTTTTTTTTTTGTGTGCGATGATTCAGTGCTGTCCCTCCATCTGCACACGCGAGCACCCATCTTGCACACGTCTCCCTCGCACCCCCTCCATCGCTCCAAGCATTTTCTGCGGCCTCTTGCGCGATCAACAGCTCATAATTGTTTTTTGCACATACGTTATGCAAATGAGTCTTTATGGCAACTGGCATAACAATTAGCATCCTCCAACAATATTTTAGTAGGTTAATTGTGAAATTTCTGAATTGTACGTCTGAGTTGTTAATTAGGCATGACAGAGGTGGTGAAATAGTTATCTTCAGGCGGTGACAGCCAGCACAGGCTGCTTTGGATGCAAAAAGGAAGGATTGATTGAAATTAGTTTACAGCAGTAGGAGTGTGGCTGTTGGAGACACTATGCATGCCCCCTTTTGATTTTTGTGACATCTGTTTGCCGCTGAATATAGAAAAATAAACCTGAAGCAGACAGAGAGAAGCTTGTTCAAACGATGCCTTGAAACACTGAATAGAAACGTGAATGATACAACTACTTGTCTTGTCTGTATGAGTTAGCAAGTTTTTTTTTTCATACATCACCGGTGCTGCCTTCTTGTCAAAAACAATAAAAAAAACATTGACCTTCAAGAAATAGTTGCACCAAATTTGTAGTATTTATTGCTTTAAATGAAGTTACTACCAACGACATACGCTTTTTAATATTTTAACTTTCTATTTTATGAATAAAGTAATTTTGGGCTCCAGAGGAAAAAAAATCTGTCACTTAGTGATAATGAAACACTTAAAAATAGCACTCGTGAGAAACACGTGTGTTATTTTGTATTTTGTTTGATTGTACGTCTGAATTTATGTTTATCTTTCATATGCACTCAGCTTTCTCTCTTGTCAACAAAAAAAAAAGTCAGAAGTAATTTTTTAACATGAACTTTTGCATGAGTCTCCTGTGTCATGATGTTTATTACCCTGTCACTTGGTGGCTGAGTCTCTGTAACACCATAGAGCCGCTTATTAGTGTAAAAAGGGTTAGAGTGAAAGACTGGTGCAAAGCATGTTCTCTATCAGTAATGACTCTGCTATTTATAGGTCCCTATTTCATTAGCTCTAGTGTTTCAGGGAAGAGTTTTCCTCATGGGACAATAGACACCATGATGTTCATTTACTCTGTACACATCACATGTGGACCACTAAATGACCCATCATTTCTTAGTGCAAGAACACTGAAAACAATCCTGTTTTTGTCAGTGATTTTTCTTTAGTTTTAGAAATCTTTTCTGTATTTATCTTTTCATTTTTGTAGTGTGTGTGTGTGTGTGTGTGTTGAGGTGTTACTCCTACAGGTGATGGGTTTTTGTAGATAAAGTTATGAAAGAAAGCACAAGTCAGCAGCCACTCACATTTTTAAATTCAATTTGTAATATTGTAGCAGTCTGTAGCATTGGTGAAAACAGAATCATACGTTGTTGTCACCTTTCTTTTCTTTATAGACTGTTTTGCAAAAACAGGGGGAAAAAAAGAATCTGTGCTGGCTTTTCTTCATTTGCAAGCTTGAAAATGAAACCCCTCTTCCCATTGTTCCATATGCCATTGTTCCACATGTTTCATACATTAGAATGATATATTGAAGGCAGAAATGGGAAAAAGACTGCAATGCAATGAAATTTTAATCAGCGTCTTCTGCTGCTTTAATAAGGCAAATAATTCTTATTGGCTGCTGTGTTAAGATTTCTAATATTTAATTCATAACAAACCTTGCATTATTCTGCTCTAGCCCTAAGACGAGCTCCACTCTGCTGCCTGCCAAAAGGCAACTGTGGGGGAAAAAAGACGTAAAAGGAAGTGCACACTGGGCATTTTTCTTATCAGTTATATTATTACATAGTTTGATATTGCTTGTGAATTAAAAAATATATTTAAAATGATTGTGGCACCAGAGCTAATGAAATAGACATTTTCTTTTTAATTATATCAGCAATCAGTAAAGTATGAGCGTTCACTAAGCAGACCACCTTTTTATTTTCTTAAGTCCTTGAAGTTCTTTTTTGTGTCTGAAGTAATGGAAAGATGGCGAGGGGCCAGCAGCTAGGTGCTGGCTCATGTTACAGCGAAACGGCGGCCCCTGTTTTCGTCTCTCGGTGAAATGGCTTAATTGGTGTCAGAGCCCCAGGGATAAAGGCCTCTTGCTCTGAAACACAGCCACACAGGCCCTGTCTTCCCTCAAACCAGGAGGAACGACCGGCGTCTGCTGGTGAATGAGGACTTAGCCGTGGCATAACAATACCAAATGATGTTTGGGATGACAGAAATTAATATGCGCTTGCTCCCAGAAAGCTATGATTAATGACGGCGAGCACGGGAATGCTGTCCCTCCTTTTGCTCGTCTTTGATGGGGATTGAAAAGCAAAAAAAAAAAAAAAGCATGGTTTGTCTCCCCTTTAGAAAGTGGAGGTCATCCAGAGTACATTACTGCTATTCTTCTCTTACTTTTTCCTCAAGCAGGAGGCAGGAAGAGACTTAAAGCTTGTAAAGAATTTGGGAATGATTCAGTACAATTGTGACGCTGAGTATTGTACCATGGTGTGTGGCACATCGAGACACATGTCTCTGCAAAGATATTCACACACTGCTCATGATTTTACCTATGATAACTAATAGTCTGCATATCACGGCGATAATTACAGATGTATTTTTAATAATCCGCACAGGATCTTTTGAAGTGATAATCCGTACAAAAAAAAGCACTTATTTATAATTTCAGTAACATTAACTGATGTTCTGACGGTGTCTTCTTTTCATATGGAATTTCATACACACCCATGGATTCAGAGCCAAACGTGTGAGCAAAATGGTGGTGTGCTGTTGCCATGATAATGATCTGTATCTGTTGTGTCCTAGGAGGAGACACATGAATATTTAATTGTGTCTGCTAGAGAGATCCCCAGACCCTTCTGTTCATTTCTTACTTTCTCTAATGTGTTTCCACCCTCCCAGGTACTTCCTCTCTAAGTAATGGAGAATTAAAGCACACATTAAAACCATATAAATTGCAATGTAAGGGATTTCTAAGGACATTTGTCTCCGCACAGCGCAGTTGAAAATTCAAATGGCAAGTTTTGACAACGGACATTCTGCTGACACCGTGTATTTGCCTCACGTTGGCTCCTCAAATAAGCATTTCCACTGTCAGGGTGATTGATAAGTTTTAAGCATGCACTTTTTACATCACGGTGCTCTGGAAAATGATGTGGGTGCAAGGATATGAGTTTTAAACAGTGAATGAGTTCCCCTCATATTGATCTATTTGTGTTGCCGGAGTGGCAAGTGCTATATGAAGACTGTGTCAGCTTTGATTGTTTGTGTCAGTGATCCGAGCCGACACTGAGCTCTCTTACTGTTTGTCAGTGCACTTGCTTTCTCTTGATGAATGGCAGCACACTGCACAGATCCTCAAAAAACTCATGTCTATGCTTTCAGACAGACCCTGTGACTCAACACTGGTTTTTCGGAGATTGTTTATCACTCAGGCACACTTACTTTTTTTTATGTGGGACATACCTGAAATCTCCTCATGGTTGTTTTTTTATTTGTTGTTGTTTTTTTTTCTATTAATGCAATTACATTAAAGCTTTCCACATGAATGTGAACGTCACTTGTCAGAGACAGGAGGTGTGGTTTCTCCCCTTCTCTAAATATTCCAGATTAGTTCTATAACCTGTGTGTGTGTGTGGGTGTGTCTGTGTTGCCAGGCTTGTTAGGTTGTAGCATGAAGCTGAGGTGTGTGGCGCTCGGAGCTTCTGTAAGTATGCAGAGCACGGCGGACCTCTCGCGGGGACCTCTCGCGGGTGCTGAAGGAGAGCATCGAGTGGCAGAGTTAATTTATTTAATGACTGAGCGTCTTATATCTCCCCAGTCCTGATTAGAATCCATGCTTGATGAGGGAAGCGATAGAGGGGTGTGCACTGCCCCTAGGCCCTAGCACGTACTTTTCATGGTTTTCATGGTTTTCTTTCTCCAGTGACTATTTCCCCAATCCCCAATCCACTGGGTTCTCAAAAGAAAGAAAGAAAAAGGACAAATGCACCACCGAATTGGATAATTTCCACTTCTGTCTGCAGTATTTTGTGATTATGTCTGTGCGTGGGTTTTTTTTTGTTGCACATTGACAGGAAATGCAGCTCTGAGGCTGATTAAATGTGTGTGTGTGTGTGTGTGTGTGTGTGTGTGTGTGTGGCATGCTCTGTGATAAAGACGAAGTGCTGTGCAGCTCTATGAACGTGGGAAAGCCAAACAGAGTGTGTCACTTTGGCAGCACGGGCTGTCAGCATTGGGGAGCTGCAGTTGTAAAAACCATGACCTTCCTCTTTGCCAGCATGTCTCTTGCAGAGCCAAAGCGCTGCCCTGTAGATCTGGGCTGGCTGTGGGAGGGAATACAAACACAGAGAAAAAGGACAGACAGTGGAAAAAACCAGTAAGAGCCATAATTGTGAAGAAGGGGGTGGTGGGTTGAAGTAATGAAATACTTCTTGGAGCTATCATGACTGAGAAGGTGAGGGAGAGAGAGAGAGCGGACTGGCGATGGCAAAGAGGGAGAAAATACTTCTCGGCTTCTAACATTTCCATGAGCCATCATCAGTAATGCTGCAGCAACCTCACAAACCAGAAATTATTTCTTCAGGCGTCGCTGTCAAGTGTTATTCAAATAACACCAGCCTCACATTTGAATAACAGCCGACATTTTGAATTAATTAATCAGACAAGATAGTCTGGGCCTTTTCTCATTAGTCTACAGGTCAGGCTGGGGAAGATATATGCGCTGGTGATGATATACTTGTCTTTAATAGTGATTTATGGAGATTTTGGATTGTACTCGATTTGTCAAAGGACCTGGTAGCAGAAAAATAGGACAGTACATATTTCATTACCTAATCTTTGATACATTCCATGATGCTGAAAGATACAACCCTGTTGTTTAGATGCTCTTTTCTATTCACTCTTTTTGAGTGCAGAGGCGCATACACACCCATACTGTCATGCACGTACACACATATACACACATTTAATCTCCTCTCATACCAGACCTCTCCCATTTTACTTTTCCTATGCAATTAAGCGAGGGCTGTAAATTATAACTGTGTCGTACTTTAATTATCATGGTGTAAAAATAGAGTTCCTGTCTTTGAGAGGATTTCATTAACTTACTCAATATTCCATGTCAGCACTGAGAATCACAAGATTGCAGTAAGGTTTGTGTTTAACCTGCTCTGAATCAACTCTTTTATTTACTTAGACATTATTTATGTAAAATGGAAACCTAAAAAATAAAGCAGCTTTTCATGTGTGTGTGTATATATATATATATATATATATATATATACGTTATGCATATTTTTGCATAGTTGTATTTGTACATTAATCTTAGGAAAGCCTCTTTACTAACCTTACACTAACTGGTGTGGCATTTTATTTTGGGTTAACATAGGTAGTGTGTGTGGTCATGGAGGCGTAAATGAAAAGCAATATTTTTAAAGAGAGCTAGTGCTAATGATGTAGTGTCACCTGCTTTATTGGGTGTTAAATATTAATGAACACATTCAGTTTACCAACACTCTACCTATTTTTATTTTATTTTTTACATACACAGGTTTTAATTATCCAAAGTAGACATGTGGCTCAAGAAGCATTTTTTTGCAGGACCATTTTTGCAGGTGTGTGTGTGTATGTGTTTGAGAGTGCACGTATGTGTGTGTGTGTGTGTGTGTGTGTGTGTGTGTGTGTGCGCGCACAAGTGTCAGGAAGCTACGAGCTGTTGCCATTCCAGTGAGCAGCCCACACAAAATGCACCAACACCAGTGTGACAAAACATTCAAATAAATTGCTGTCAGGCTGCCGAAACACCAAGTGCAGCGATTTTTATCTGACATGTGGAAGACCCAGACATGCAGTCCTGACAAGTAACGCCGGAGCACCTGTGAGAGATGGGTGATAAAAATCAGGATATGCCTGATCCTCAGCATAACAATACCTATCATTACTTGATATTATTACTCTTCTTTAAGAGAGAGCTCAAGATGGAAAGATAGCACACACGTGTTTGCTTTCATAAACTCTGGATAGTAAATGATCCATTGTTTGTGTAGATGCACTAAAATTTACAGTTACATTTAATTATGCAGACTGATGGCACATGTACAAGTACTAAACATGCTTTTTTTCATGCAGAATTATTTTTCACTCAGAGAAAAAAACAAAGCCCAATGTTACATTTATTTATTCTAGTCTAGTATTAATATTCGCAGGCAGTGAATAAAATAAAACATATGTACAGTGTTAAGACACTGAAGGCTTAAACATTTCAAATGACAAAACATTTAATTTGGAACGTTTTCTGTAATAACTGTCTGAAGTCTGTAATGATAAATTCTGCTTTTTAATACTTTGCAATTTCAGTAGAATTTAGTGCAAAATCAACTCACCTGATGCTGCTGATTGACTTTGTTTTACTGTTCTACACAGTGTGGCGGCACAAATAAATACTAAGAGAGCCAGTGTTGCTTCACTTATTTTCATTGAGTCTACAAAATTGACTCGGTAATTCCTAAATCCAATTGAGAAGCATTTAAAAGTGCTTTTTAGAAATTCAGAGACAAAGGACCCACTGTGGAATGCGCCATCCATTCTCTACTGTATTGTTATTTCTCCCTTATAGGTTACTAATGAGGAATCGGCCCTCATTATGATTTTAAGGATGAGAGAGGAAAGCTTTTAATTAATGATATGTAAATGGTTCTGAATTGATTATGTTAGAATATCAAGAGAGATGGGTAGAAGCTGTGGTGTAATATATTTTAATTAAGAATTAATTAAAAATGATGGCAATTTTACAGAGGCTCGCAGAAAATAGAAGAATTTATTCTCTGTCACAAGTAAATCAGCCATTGATTAAATAAACAGATACATGCTGTATTAATTGAAGAGTTATATTTATACTTTGCCAGGAAGAATTACCCTGATTATTAAAAAAAAAAACTTTAGCGGTATGTCTGTGGTCAACCACAAGCTGGTTTCTCTGGGCTTAATGGTGATTTATCTCATTCCTAATTCATGAGATCTTCCTGGTTTGTGTTAGGTGGATCAATAAAGCTGTGTTTCCTTTTTGAATTCTGTGTCTATAATTAGATTTGCCATGTGAAACACAATTAGAAGTAAGACATGAATGCGTATGTTTATCACTTGTGGCAAGCGAACGTGCGCCCCCAAAAGATATCAATCTGTTTATGAGGTAAAAAGATTTGTGTGAAAAAGATGAGTTGACATGGGACGAGTGACTAGACATGGACCCTAGTTAACCTTTTTAATTGCTATCTGCTTTCTTTCATTCATTCTTCAGTGCAGAGGAAAACAGAAGATGTTAGTTGCATTAACGGCGTGCGCCACTATTAAAGGGAGAGAAGTCTTTGTTTTCTGCTAACAGTGGCATGCATGCTCTGTGCTAAACTCTGCGATCAATGGCGGAGAGGCTGCTATCACAGCACTCGGAGCAGGCATAGCTCAGGGAGGAGGGAAAGGGGGGTCCCTGGTGGTTCATTTTGATTGGAGCGCAGAGTTTTGTGTTGAAAGGCGAGGGAGAGACAGGCTGTTGGAAGCAAATCCCCCTGGATCAGTTAGAGCTTTGCAACAAAAACACCTTGATATTCCTGGGAACATTTGCTTAGGAAGAAGAATGAATTTAAACAAACGAGCAACGAGAGAACGAAATGATCTAAAGCATTTCTGAAGGTTTCTGTGTTCAGAGAAATCTTATGTATCTTAAGCTTAGAATTCATTTAGAAACCACATTTGAAACCACTGTAAAATTGCTGCAGAGTAAAAAAAAGAGAAATCTGTGTAACTTTAGTTTGTTGTGTTGTTCCACATTCCTTAACAGCTTTTTTAAATGAATAAAAATATATGTTAGGAGGTGCTGTGAATTTGATTACAGTGTATGTTGCAGAAACAGGCAATATATGGGTGTGTGGCTGTGGTGAGACACTTAGCTAACCAATCTGTTATGGGCAGCAGGAGATGAGAGGGAGTGTTGAATGGATTATTAGTACGAGTCCCCCCATACCAGGTCACATGTAAAGGCTTAGAGGCTGCCAGAACAGTCAAGTGTGCACATACACACATCAAACATGTGGGAGTGTGCACACAAATATACACATAAATGATGTGGAGGGGGACGCATATTCAGAAAAACACGCAGGGACGCAGACATGTGCATGCATGCATATATACAGTCCATGCACACCAGTGGCTGGCAGAGCATCTTCTTTTTGACACCCGCAACTAGTTGCAATACATCACTGTCAGGATCACTTTCTCTACCTATCCGCATTTGCGCGTTAGTTATCCGCGGAGGCCTTTGTCAAAAAGTTGAGCAGTCTTGACATCAGCTCCCTACTGGGAACAGAAAAGGTGAAGTTGTGCTGGGAGGCGCCACTGGCGGGTGTCATCGCCGGGTGTACTCTCTGCACCCAACAGCATCCTAATGACAACTGAAGAGAGAAATTAAAGTTTCACATACAAATATTATGTCACAGTTAATTCTGTTAGTGACACGTGATGTAAAATTCTCAATGTCAGAAGCAAATATCTTGTTTTGTTGCTGCTCCCTATCAAAGGTTTCACAGACTTACTTTTCTATGCACAGAATATATTTTTGAAATGAATACCACAGAGTGACATAATAAAAAGTCAGGTTGAGGTTGATTTTGTTTAGGGCGTTAGTGAATGTATGTGCTTGTGTAATGGACACTGAGAGTAGCTGCTGAGGAGGTAGTGAGGGCACGGCGCCTCCTGTGTGAGCTCACTGAGGAGACGAGAAGAGTCTGCCAGTGGCACTGCTAGTGGTGAACACCAACAGCTCTGGCTACGACAGAGAGGAGGTGGAGAGTAGTGTGGGGGGAGGTGGGTCAGCATCTAAACTGGCTGATGGGAGCCAGAACATGAAACAATGCCGGGGGAACGTCTGGTGGGTTCGCTGCACAGAATTACAAGCGAGGGAGCAGGCCTGCTGAGGCAATTACAGCTTAATGGGGTCATTTGGAAGGCAATTGCCAGGGGTTAATGTAGTATGGAGAGATGAGGTGAGATTGAAGTGAAATTTTTGGCTAGAAAATGTGTTCAAATGAAAAGGGAGCAGGCAGACAAGTCGTGCACTGATGTGGTGGGAGGTTGACTGGGGGAACTGGAATGCAGGCTTTCACTGCCACACGTGAGGCCTGGTCACTCACTCACATGTACGCCGGTGCAGTCAAATTCATGAGTATGTCCACGCAGGTGCTTTTGTGCCTTCTCCGTCACAAGTCTTCAGCCAAGACGGTGCACACTTTTCTGGCATCTTTCTGACCATGAACAAGAGCTCCACTGTTCCACTTTCCTGTTGATTGTTTTACTCATTGATATGTTTACTTCTGTTTTTTTTTCTTTGTCTGAATGTTGACAATGATGACACAACATAGAAAATATCCACAAGTTGTTGTATGTGATTGAGGGAAAGATGTGTTAGAGAAACTAAAAGAGGCAGGAGGATAGAAAGGATCATTATGCGCTGTTACGTTAGCCACCTCATTACCTTAATTGCCCAACATAATCCGGGGTTGGACGAGTGCACTGGAGCTTTGGTAAGGAATCTTTGCCAGGACCTCCTAGCCCAGGTCTCATCTCCCTGATCCCCTGATCTGTAGCAAGCAGCCCTATCATGCTAACGCTAAACTTTGATCAAAGCCAAACTTATTTAAGGTCAGCCATGTGAAATCCCCTGGGAGCCGGTGTGTGCGCCGAAGCGGACTGCTATACAGGAAGTACTACAGCACTGTGCCTTGCTGCTACCGCCTGTGACCGTGCTGGATCACTGGACAGCAATAGCATTACCATCAGCCCTTTCAAGTCTTCAGCATTTTTATGCGATTATGCTCAACAGTGGAACTTAAGACTGTCCATGGGTAGAGATTCCTTGAGAGTGTGTTCTCTCTCTCTCTCTCTCTCTCTCTCTCTCTCTCTCTCTCTCTCTCTCTGTCTTTCTTACCCTTCTCTGTCTGTCTTTCACTCGCTTTCTGTCATCTCTGTGAAGGCTATGCCTCCCCTCCCCTCACTTCCCCTCCCCTTCCCCTCTACACAGGGTTTTGGCCACGAGCCGGCCACTTCACTGAGGCAGATTTTCCCAGGCTCCCCAAAGGCTATTTTACCAGGATTCCCATTAGGTCTTTACCCATTACCAATGTTCCAAATCATTTACAGAAGAATCTATTTACTTTATGTGGTAATGGATTCATTTGACACGGCTTGCTCTGAAGAAACTTAGCAGTTAACACGCACTTTCTCCCACCTGAATCTTTTCCGGTATTATGTTTGGTTTATTTTTATCTTTTACAGCATCGATTGTCTCGTATATGCCTTCAAACCGTCCCCGCACTATGCTTTCCATCACAGTATAATGCTGCACAATGTGGAGGTGGTGGAGCTTTGTGTCAGTGCTACAAGTATGATGTAACTCTGTTGTCATTTTAGAGTGACAAATAGACAGTGGCAGACCATCAGAAAGGGGGTTGATCGTGAAATGGTGTTGCTGACAAACTGCTGTGACCTTTGGGTCCTTTTGCCTCCAGAGTGCAAGGCACATACAGTGTTTACCTCAGGTCAGCAACAGCGTGAACATGCATGGTCTCCAGTGGAGGAAAGCCCGGCCTATTGCACTCATCACTTTTGAGCTGTCAAAACCAATAATCTTTGAGATTATTATTTTTAAAGCACTATTAGTTGGCCATGTTAAATCATACTTAATTCACAAACGCTCGATAAAGCAAAGCCTTTACAACAGCAAAAGAGAAGCACAGAGCCTAAAGCTACTGAGCACTTCTCCTTCGCCTATTCCATGTCACCAAAGGATCCCATCAAAGCCTGCCTCCTTCCTGTTGTAAGGTAGGGAAAAAAATCAATGCTGCAATCTTTTCTTTTTGCCTCCTCCAATCCGTAATTGAAATGGAAAATCAAATGAACGGCAAGCAGATAATTGTTTTATCAATATTCCCTGCCTGCCCTACAAGGGTCAGTGCAGAATGATCATGAGTCGGGGATATGACGAGGACAAAATGTGAAATTGAACAGCTAGGAGGCAATAAATCAGCCTTGACAACTAAGAGTGACCAGCATGTAGTTGCAGCAGGCAGCTCTCCCTTCAGAATTTGTCCTAAAGCTGTCTACACTAAATGGGGAATATTCATCTCATTATTGTTGCACTCAATATTGCTATCAAATATTATTCTTAGAGTCCAGAAGGAAAGTCAAGGTCACTAGTGCTATTATTGTTGGCATTGTTAGCTTGTGATATTGAGAGTATAATAGAGGGCAAAGCCATATGGTCTGCTGGACATATGAAGAGGCAAAGAATACATTTAGTCATTTATTAGAGTTGAGGAAAGAATTGGTTTCTGTTTTGACATCTTCATGACTATTTCTTATTATTATTTCTGCCGCTTTTTAACAGCTGTTTAATGTAAAAACAGACATTATGGTCAGAAAGCAAGCCGTAATCAATACAACTGTTTTCTGATAGATGGACTGCTAGTTTCTTAAGTCAGCTGTTTTATGCATTTCATCTTGTGTTGGAAAATAATGAATAAATCAAATATAATAAAGAGAAAATATGTATATTAACTGTTAATAAATAATGAACATTATTCGTTTGATGATCAACAAATGGTCCTATGATGATTGTAGACTTGTACATTTATTTGTTTGGAGTTATACTTTTTTATAGAATAATGTAGTACCGTGAGAAGTTACCATCACGGTTTTTTCAACTGACATTCCAAATTGTAATAATTTACTTAAATGCCCATATTTGGTGTTCAAACACAGTAAATAACAAACTAAAATGCAACACGAGTATGTGGATGTTAGTGTATAAAAAGATAATTAAATTTTTGAGACAAAGAAAAGCAACACATCATCATAATTTACAAGCTGGAGCTAGGCAATGTTTGGCATGTAGAAAAACAGCTGGAATATTTATGAACTAGTAAAATGGTTAAAGTAATTATTAATTAATGAGCAGTTGCTTCAGCTCTACTGTGATGCACGTCAGCCGACTTGTGCTTGTCCTCCATTATATTTCTTTAAATAAACCTGTTGTGGCCAGCTTTCCAAGTCTTATAAAAACTGCAGATAAAACAGTTGCCAGAAAATCGACATCCTAAATCATGTGACGTCCCTTCCCATCTGGCTCATCCAGTTGCACGGCATTGACAAAAATATGAAATTGATTTGGTTGAAGGGTGTTAAAGAGCTGACAGGAGAATGTCACAAACAATGAATGGTCACAGCTTGGAGGAAAATCAATGACAGAGGTTGAAGTCAGTTTAGAGTGCTACTTGGCAGCTCTACACTGTTCCTGGAAAAGAGCTGTCTTCTGGCCTTGGTTGTCTGATCAAAAGGAAAACTTGATTGGTTTAATGAATGGCGATACGTTAAAACTGACAAGTGAAATATAGTCATTGTAGCTGTACGCACTATTTGAAATTCATGTGTAATTTGCTACTGAGGGATGACGTTCTCTATTCATACTTCATACATATATGCAGGATTGTAATGCAGCGTGGCGCTCTAGTAGCTTGTAGGGCAACAGTTGTCACCTTGTAAAGCCTGCATGTACAATAATGTGTACATGTGATTATAGTGTTTGCAGGACAGTGTTATATTGCGGGGATATCTAACAGCATTGGGCCATACTGTACATTGTACTGGCCAAGTGTCAACAGATTAGAAATATGTCAGTATATTACACAAGTTATGTAAATTTTACTGCGTTAATGATGGTCTTTGCAAAGAGAAAAAGAAATGAATGGGAAGAGTGTTTTTCAAGTGGCCAAAGTGATGAAAATCCCCCCTACTTTGTTGGGATTGCAGTTGTAAGCTTTGCACCATATGCTACTTTCCTCTTTAGCTGGGATTATGCCATCATTATTGCTGATAAAAGCTGTTTACTGCCTTGGCTCCAAATCGATGCTCGGGGCGCTCTGAAACTGGCATTCCCTCTCCAGAAGAGTTCATTCCATGCCAGCTGCTCAGGATTCAACCCCCTTTGTTTAAGATTTCACAGTTTTTGTAATGTTTATTTTCTATTTAGCTTCTTCCCCCCCTTCCCTCACACATGAGGTTTTTCCTGCATTAGCATATGTTTGCAACAAATTGACATTTACATTTGATTTGCTTACAGCAGATTGAAGGTGTCTGAGACATTGTTATACAAAACTCTTGGAGCTACCGTGCTAGTTAACACAGCAGAGACTGTAAAATACAAAAAATAACGCCTGTTTTGAGGAGATGTTTTCAGTATGAAAATGCAATCATGATGTTGAAAAGGCTCTGAATTGGGACCAGATCCTAAAGGTTCCTCTCACACAGTGCTACCAATCAATGGTATAATCAGTCAATGCAGATTTAGCCCGACAGCTGTGTTAAGATAACAACTGGTTCTCATGACTATAGCAGCCTCAATGACCTTGTGCGCCTCAAATTAATAATGTAAAATCAACACAAGACAACCACCTCCCTGGTTCCCATGCAGACAGTGATGAACTACCTTTTTGCCTTACCATCAAAGGCCACTCAGACTAAGTCATGTTTCAAAGCATAGACCATAATGTCACCTCTTTTTTTTTTTTTTTTTGACTTAGGCCCCATGTCTCTTAAATAATGTCTCTCACTCTTCCTCTGCAGCTCCATAGTACCCAGGGAAATCATACTGATCAATATTTCCCATTTTAGAGGAATTGCAGCAAACATTCACAGGATTTACTGTAGCCCTCTATTACACTTTAATCAAGCTATAATTTAGATCCAACAAACAAAAGGTTCTGTTGAAAATAAATGGAAAGTCAATTTGCAATTTGGATGGATTTTGTCTTTTATCAGGTAAATTTAAATCTATCTATCTATCTATCTATCTATCTATCTATCTATCTATCTATCTATCTATCTATCTATCTATCTATCTA
>JAUYWH010000027.1:6630484-6712554 GCA_034779795.1 Ctenopoma multispine | reverse complement strand
CTATCTATCTATCTATCTATCTATCTATCTATCTATCTATCTATCTATCTATCTATCTATCTATCTATCTATCTGCTTATTTTTCAGCATCCGTGTGTTGGTGTTCATGCATGCTTGCATGCATTCATAATGTCTTCACAGGGCATAAATCAGGACATGCTATCTCAGTACTTCTTTATATTGGTCAAGGGCCATTGAGCAAAACAGCTTAATGCGCCTTTAACCATTTCAGTCATGGCAGGAAGTGGAAAGACTGCTGACTCTCTGACACTGGGGCTGTCATGCTCTTAAGTCTGTTTATTTTTTAATCATAAAATGTTACAGATTTTCTTAAAGAAGAGAGAGTTTTTAACAGAATGGATGGGGGAAAACCTTTAGTACGGTTCTGATCATTTTGATTATTTTAATCAAATTAGTAGCTAAACCTGATGGTAAACATACATATAGTATGTCACAACACTATGAAGCTGGTAATAATAGAATTTGGATACATTTTATAAATACATCGAGCTAAACGTATTTTTAAGTATTTGTATTTGCGTGTTATGTGCCAGCTAAACAAAGACCCACTAGTAACCTTTTATATCACAGGTTACCACTAACCTTAAAACTACGAAAAGAAACAAAAGCACAGGAAATAACCCAAAACACAATGATAAATGAACTGTTTATCTTGTCTTCTAATGCCAGGGTTTTGGCAGTTGATATTAGATTCATACCTCTTGGGTATTGTGTAGCAGCTCCTCGTTCATGCATGACTGTTGGCACACAAACTCAAGCCTAACCCCATCGAGGGAGCGCTCCCTGAGCTCCCAAAGGTTTGGAAAACACGGGCAGCATGGAGGACTGAGTGGAGCTGAGGCAAATCCTTAATGAATATAAAGTCACAGTTTCATGTGACATATGGGCATAAAGTGAGAAATCAAAGATCAGTACTTTAAGGTGGCGTATCGTGTTGCAATTTTTTCTAACAAGTATGTGCATTATGACTGGTTTCGCTCTGCGATCTCTGCTTGAACTTGCTGATAAGTGCGTGGCCAGAGTGCAGACGGTTGTTGAGTGTTCTCCTTGACAGGTGGTGACAGAGCATGTGTGGTCCCCATCACAGGTGTGTGCAATTAGTCTGACAGCTAGTCCTGGACTGCCATGAAATAAGACTCTACTGTTTATGTGTCTCTGCGTGTGTATTTAGATGTCTGCTTTTGTACGCGTATGTGTGCGTACTAGTTACCAGTAAATACAAACTGATGTAAACTGCTACCAGATACTTTAACAAAGATAGAGCAGCATTATGATGTTTCGCAGTAAAAAGTGTAGATGCCAGCTGTCTGGGTCTTGTTGCAAGGTTGGTGAATCTGCGTGTTGTTTATTCAGCCTCCTGTAATGGGGAATGGACTTGGAAGAAAAGAGAGGGTAATGTATTGGAAAATATCCCTTTCAGCACCTCAGCATTACTTGTCATAGGTCAGGCTTAAAACGTAGCTTGATACAGTTATTAACTCTAATCCGGGCATAAACACAAATCCTCAAGCACCAGCCCAATTAATAATTTGCATAATTAACATGCATTTTAAATAGAGGCTGGTCTTGTCGTTGCCAAAGCAGGGATGGGGGTAATTAGGGCTAACGGAGCAGTGCCTAGGGCCCTTACCCATAGACGTGCTGCAGTTGTTTCCAGGGAAGGGATTGACAACTGCAAGACAAGCTCTCTCGGCTTAGAGCGAAACCCCCTCTGACAGAATTAATAGTTGACAAACTGCTCCTAAAGCCCTGGCATTGTTTCTGTCAGTTGTTTGGTTTGATGTCACTGTTAGACATTATAAATCAATAGTGTCAGGATTTTGTAATGTTTATAGCCTGCCATGGTTTATTATTTCATGCGACTGTCATGGACAAATAGTATTTATCATAACTGTCTATAAATTATTGCAGACTGTTGGTTTACCCAAACCTACTCTACTCTTACAAGGCCCATTTCAACATCCACTTATGTATTTAGAGTAATTTATTTTCTCAGCCGTAGGCCCACATTAACCCTCAGCTTTCTCATACTCCTCTGAGACTTACTATAGCTTGATAGCTGCGCCTCTGCTGGCACTTGAACACATCAAAGCTTGTTCAAAACTGCTTGTCATATCTATTTTGAGAATCAACTATCTGTGCAGTTGTTTTCAGGAGGTTTTAAAGATCAACACTGACAGACACTTTTTTTATGGTTTTACATTATATACTGTTTTTGGCTCCTCTTTATTTGGTAGATGCAGGTGATCGTGTCGTTTATTCAGAAAGTCTTCTGCTTTTATGTGATGCATTTATTGCAGTTTCATTCAACTAGCCAACTTTCAGTGTAACAAAATAGTCTTAACCTTTGCACCAGTGCCACACTTGTCAAAAACAATTAGAATCATCGGTCTTAATGAGTAGATTGATTATTCAGCTCTCACAACATTTTGTCAACTCAGAGCAAAAACACAATTGCTGTATTATGTGACTGGTGTCGTCAGGTAAAAAACATTAACACAAAGATTCGTCTTGTTTGCATTCTCCATCATAATGAACATTAAACAAAGTGATGTTATTGGCCAGTGGGCTTTGTGTTCAGCTGTCACCATTCAGATGTATTGTTGTTTCTGCTGTAATAAACAGTAACACATGCAGCTTCTGTGATAACGTGGTTCCATTGTTTATTAAGTCAAATATTAGTATTTGATTTAATATCTGTTCTGGAGCTTTAAAAAGCTAAAATGAGAGAAAAGAGAGGGAAAGGTGAAGCGGTGGTATTGATCAGCTGTGC
Organism: Ctenopoma multispine; assembly: GCA_034779795.1. Taxonomy (NCBI): domain Eukaryota; kingdom Metazoa; phylum Chordata; class Actinopteri; order Anabantiformes; family Anabantidae; genus Ctenopoma; species Ctenopoma multispine. The sequence goes on along the minus strand of JAUYWH010000027.1, from coordinate 6,709,760 downwards.
AATCGACTATATGGTCCTCTTTCAGTAGGGAGGTCATTAGTTACTCCTGTGTGCTAATTCATCCCGGGTTGAGGCGTATCTGTTAGAATGCTAATTCACTACTATGATCTGACAGCTGGGGTAAAGAAAGGAGCAAAGCAGACTGCTGCAGAGAGGGGTGGGGGGGATGTGCAGCGGCCTAGTGGTCTAGTCTTGTGTTTGGATAAAGAGGGGGACTTCAGTACATGGGATGTGGCAGAGTGTGCACAGAAAAAGGGGTGCAGAACTGACCCCTGCTGTCTTCGCCCCCTAGCAGTAATGATGTAAAAGAAAGATGACATTTGGTGTCCACATTTAACTTGCATTTGCAGTCCACTTGAGAGGTCCAATATGCATGACCTACCTTGATTAAGCCTGAGGCTGCCTAGGACTGTACCCTTTAGACTGAAACAAAAAGTGGAAGCTCACAGGAGAAAGCTGAGCCTGTATAATTGGGCCAAGTAGAGCTGCGGGAGGCAGCCAGCCTCCGCTTTGCCTTTTGTATATTCATGACCCCCCCGACTTGATTGATGGAAGGATAGCATTTGGTGACACTGTCATTTGCAAGTTGAAAAGGTAGCGCAGTGGCTGGAGCGGCGCTGAGGCTGTGCCTTAGAAGGGGCATCAAGAGGAGGCTCATTTCTATGCTGATGATATCCAGCCCTCTCTCATTTTCTTTGTCTCTGTTAGAAGGACATCTGCTGACAACACAGAGTTTAAAAAGAGACAAGTTGGAAATGAAAAGAGGGGAAAGAAACATACATCTGTGTGTTTGCATGTGAAAAACACATGGGTGAAGTGCAATTTTAATCACTGCACAAGTTTGCTATTTGATATCTGTGTAATGTCTTAGATTTGTTTTAGATTTTAGTGAGATGTAGCATTTTTTAGCAGGTGGTGAAAGAAACATCTAGGATAGTAATGGGAAGATACACAGAACTCATGTTATTATTGCTAATCACTATATAGTAAGAACAACAACAACTTTTATTTTGCTGTTGTCAAAGCTTATTGTAGCTTTTTTTTGTAGGTACAGGAGTTTGCTGTAAACCAAAGCCAGCAAAGATTAACTAATATTCTGCTTTAATATTTATTTTAGTTGCAAGCCAGGAATATTTGCAGATTTGATGGTAATATAGGTCCATATTTACTCATCTAATCTAGAATGGAAACACTTGTCTTGACTATTAAATTGACAACTTAGTATTGAAATAGAAACTGTGACATTTGACGTTGAAAATGAAATGAGACTTTGAAAGGCAGACCATGCAAAGATGTCTTAAGCTGTCCAAATATTTTTCAAGCTGTACTCTGCTTTGATTGTGCAAAAAAGGACGAGGGCTGGTGACAGAAATATCAGTTTCCTAGAGACACTTCTGCTATCCCCTCAGCTCTACAACCCACACTTATCAGAGCCACAATTTATAGCTGCGGCGTGAAGTGTTCGCCTGCAACTCCCATCTTTGTATTTACACCAATTAGCACATAAACTCTAATTACTGAGATCAAGGCAGCCGGGAGTCCATAAATGCAAAGCGACATGGAGGACCAAGTCAGCTGACAGAGAGGGAAGGTGACAATAAATAGGGAAGTATCAATTAGGCATCAATGGCGCGATGATGCATGAGCGTGCTGGGAGGTGTCACACAGAGGGAGGTGGGAGTGTGAAATGTGTGGGGGCAGCAGGGTCCACAGAAAGTGGCACAGGCTGTGGGGTCTTGTAACTCACATGCTGACACACAGCGCGGTGACACGTTGACTGTACAACACGTTTCCATATTAACACCACAGCACAATCAAGCACTTCTCTTGTGCCTAAGTGAAAAGTAGTATTTATCACAGCACTGCACTGTGTATAAGGTAATAATTAACACATACTAATTTAAGGGGAAAGCTGCAAAGTCAAAAGGTATAAAAGTTAGTTCAAAATAAGAAGAAATGAATATGTTACAACCTAGGGTCATTAAAGAACCGTCATAATTGGACGACAGATTTGACAGTTTAAACTTGTGTTTAATTATAAGGACGAGAAACTCAATCACAGCTGGAGAAAATAGAGGCTTCGTATAATGACTTGAAATGGATCATAGACCACGCTTGAGCCTCAGGTTAATCCCGATATATTGAACTTGATCAAAGACCATAGCAGTAAAAAAGTATGGCTCTGCACATTAATCTAACAAACGCATAAAACAGGACTGGCTCAGCTCTATAAATTAAACTCTGGCTGCAGTAATGCTGATCAGGGAAAATTCTGCCAGCATTGGCCCAAGCTGCCTCTATGTGTCTGAAGTCTTGTTATCCCCTTGTCTTGATCTGGAATGGTGTTATCCTTCTCCCTGTGCAGCTCGGATTTTGTGCAGGATGGCCCAATGATGGATTTGCAAAGAGGCTGTTTACATGGGAGTGCAGAGCATTAAAGAGCTGCCAGAAGGTCCATTAACATAAATGTTTAAATCAAACGCACAAACTTATGTGCCCAAAATGAAGATGTTTCCGGCATTAATCTGCCACATCAGCCTTTGGTCTAACAATTAGTTCCCTCTAATCCAGGCCCATGTCTCACTCAGCGACTAATGTTTATAGAGATGAAGACGTGGAGTAGCAGGTATGGTTCACAATGTCTAGCTGAGGCAGCAACATTCCAGGGGCGACACTGTGGGTTCAGAAAATAATTGTCACTCTTGGATATTAAGGCACCTGACATTTGTGGCCTGGTGTGCATCGCCAGACAGTTTACTTCTCCTTTTTTTCTCTTTCTATCAACACATGGCTCCACAGTTTGATTTAAAGCCTTGTAAAAATGTCTCATTTTAAATACTGTTTGCATGCAGGTTCCTGGAAGACATTTCATACTCAGCAGATTTACATTATAGCCATTATTATGATTTTATGATGCTCAAGCCTTAAAAACAATTTCCCCAAAAATGCTTGGGAGTATTGGCAAGTGTAAATGTTTGCCTACAGTGTGTCTGTGTTTCTTTCCCACCAAAAGCCAGAAGGTCCCAGACATTACGTTTCACTCTTTTTTCTTTTAAAGAGATAAAAGCTTCTCTCAGCAGAGGTTAATGATGTGTTTCTTCCTGACCCAAAACCAGTCTCTCAGGTTTAAGTGTACTACCAAGAATGTAGAGAAACAGTAAAACATAATGTGTCACGTGAACGAGTTTCCTACCAGTTTTCAGGAAATGACACAACAAATTCTACTCGGGTTTCATCTTCTTCACCTGTTTGCTGTGATACCAGATTGAATGGACGGATTCTTATCCTGCTGAGGATAAGATAACAGAGATAGATTAGAGCAGAATTAGCCTCTGCTTATGCTTATCCCTCTCTCAGCCTCATTAACGTCCATTATCTCATGTTTCGAGCCACCACACTGTTTTATCAAATGTTACTGTTTATTTCACAGACACTTTTTCCTGCTTGCTTCATGTCCTGGAAACACTGTAAGGAGAGTCTGAACGGAGCTGAGACGAATAAAGCATGTGGACTAAATCCTCCATCACCTGGATAGGTTGTTGATTTTGAGGAGAGTTATCGCTGTTTTCCTAAGTGTGGCGTGCAGATTTGCTGGAGGGCTGAGTGATCGATTCAACAGCCTGGAGCATCCTAGTGTGTTTATACATGGCTTGTATGGCAGCTTTCATAAGACATTTACCCCATGATTTGCGATGAGCTTATGTGTGAATAATTAATGGCAATTAATCCTTAATTACAGTAATTAGGCAAGTCACAGGAAATTAGGCTGCAGCTGGAGAAGCCCGTGCCTAGGAAAGGGAGGACTGGGGCTGAGAGAACGTGCCATTTAGTGACAGTGGAACCATGGTACAGTGATTGCGTGGCAGGCCTGCACCAGTGTGCCGGCTTGCCAGCCGAGATAAGAGTATAGGAAGCCACAGATGCTGCTGGCCATCGAGCCAGAAACTGCAAAGCAATCACAAGCACAGAGCACCAATGCACTCAATAAAACTCACCTATAAAACTCCCAGCAAGGTGACCTTTGACCTCAGCAGTACTTAAATTTCTTAGTTTGCTCAAAATTACACCCTAAGAGGTGATGAACCACTTCAACAGGTTGTGAGTGATGAGCTAATAGTAATTGGTTAACACTACCCATTGAGCTCCTTTTTTCTCAGTTTTATAAAACTAGATTTACCACTTACTGAGGCCCCTGAGGCTGCACACTTTAGCACCCAATGTGCTGTTAACACCAAGTTTATGAATCTGCTGTGGCTGGAAGGAGAGCGAGTCCAAGAAATATTTATTTGTACCTCTAATAAAACAATTAGCTCGCTTAGAATTATTAAAGGAAACTACAGCAGGCAGAGTTGTTTGCTTGCTGATTTCATTGTTTGGTAATGGTGGCAGAGATTAGGTGGAAAAGCAGAATAGGGACGAGCTCTCTGTGTCTCGCTCCGAACTCATTTGTGCCTTTCCATGCTTGCCTTGATGAATTTCCGCTTCTTTCTGCTCCTGTTACTTTCAATTACACTCTTATTCACAATCCTAATTGATATGCCAGTCTTAGTAGATGAACCATGGACATTTTACAGTCCATTTTTCTATTCTTAGACTAACATTTCTATGGGTAGACAGACTATGGATATCACAGATGTGATTTTTGCATCTTTTGTTTTCTTCAGATGTTATTTTACATCATTATAATAATAGAGTTCTTAATTTAAAATGATATAATTATGATATACTTTAATCCAGCAGATTTATTCTTACATGGGACCTGTGAAACATTACTTTTTGGAGTGAGTCAGTTAGACGTTTGGTGGGCCCTCTAGCGTTATAGGCTCTCACAGTCATCGCCTCCTTTCATGCATTGCATTTCTTTTCTTTCTTTTTTTCACAGAAGGACTTATAAGCTAACAGGGAATGTAAGTGAGTTGAGGAGGCATCCAACTGTGATATTACATTAACCCATAGTGCTTGGCCATGTCTGTCAGTGACTGCAGAATAAAGAGAACATGCTCTGCTCTACTCTTTAGCCTTCACAAGTGCTATTAGAAATAATGAGGATTTATAGTAAGATAAAAGACACTCTCCTTGCTCCTGAATTCTGAATAACTGGTCATATTCCACCAACAAAAGCTAAATAAGACTCATTGGTGATGCGTGCACAGCCATAGGAATATGATTAGTGTATGCATTGTTTCAGTGTCTCATTTCACGCATGTAATCATAAACTAGGCGGATGTTCAAAAGCAGATATTGCAAGTTGCTCGATATGAGCTTGTGCTGTTTATGTAATGAAATAGTTTAGTCAGTTCTCATGTTATGTTGCTCAGCCATTCACTAAGCAACTGTTGGTGTCTGCTGTTACACTCACAGGCTCCTAGTTTCTCCTTTATGTATAGCATGAACAGGAAGCAGTCATCGGGTAACAAAACCTGAACAGCAGCGAGGCTCCTCACTAGAAAGGGGACATGGTGCTAACAGTGGCAAGGTCAGCATGTTCTACAGGCCTCGCACATACGTTCCTCTTTATAAGTAATATAAATGAGGTTGTGTTTGCCATAAACTCACAGCATGTTGCCAGTAAGCTAAAGGGTAACCGTGAAAGAGCAGCACCTCCAAATCTCTTCTTAAGCACGTCTGACTGATCATGGGAGTCAAGGCCACCTGCTTGAATTCACGTCTCCTCTGTGAAGGTTTTTACAGAATTAAGCAAATTGCAGTCAATTCAAGTGAATTCTGCCTAACATACTGTAATTTATACAAAAAATTGACTTCTAGAAATTTCTCTATGATGTGCGTGATAGACATGCAACATTAGCATGTATCCCCAGGCTCAACTAAATTTGTCGACTATACATTTTTAAGTGTGAGCAGCAGATTTTGTGTTGTTAGGGGCATTCTTGTATCTACAGTGGTGTTTACTCACATTGGCAATTAATTATTAATGCAGAAGCACTGAGAGGTTACAGTGATATGGCGCTCAGGCTTTCCAAGCACTGTCTATATATGAACAGTCAACATAGTGAGAGCTTCAAAGGAACCCTCTGAAATGTTTCAGACTCTCTTGGAGAAAGCTTATTACAGTTGAAATGTTTTTCTAGCAGCCCCAGATATTCTTTGTGAATGCTATTGCCTGGGAAATATGGGGTATTTTTGTTTGTCTATATCAAGAGACATGTAAACAAAGAGGCAGTCAGCACTTGCAGCTTACTTGGCGTGAGTATAGCAGTTCACAAGCAAGAACTTGTTTGTGCAAAAAAAAGTTGTTTTGCAAAAAAGTGTGAAGATTCGACAAAGAGCCTAAAATGTAGGATCCCATTTATCAGCCCAAAAATATAATTAAAAAAAACATACAGCTCATCACACTTAGCATGTGCAAAGTGCAAGGCTAATCAATTCCTCCCATTAATTCCAGAGATCATATGTCCAAGTAGGCGCAGACTGTGAGGGTTTTAATAATGAGTTCAGAGATAAACATCAATTGGCAATCTGCTCTTTTTGAGGAATCTTTGTTGCCTGCAGAGCCCTCCTGATGACACCTCTGTGGATCCGCTAATGGAGGAGGACCTGTAAGGCTATCCCCTGGCCTTTGTCTGACCCCTCTGTGGAGCTGAATTCTTCAGATGTTTGCAGGATCAAGTCACTTAATCTGTAGCACAGACTAGGGCCAGGAAAAAGAGGACAGGGAAAGCATGGGAGAGAGAGAGGAGGGAGGAGGGAGTGGAAGGGTAGGAGACAAGCGCCTCACTCAGTCTGAAGACAGAGCATTCAGCACGCAGGGTAAAGAACTGCAAATGTCTGTCTGTTCTGTTATGCACCATTGTTTTACACAGAGCTGGAAATAGTCAGAAACAGCGTAGCAGCAGAGCTCTGGCAGGCGGTGCATTTTATTACTGCTAGACCATAGACTTAGACATTAGTGAATATGGCTCATTAAATGGCATGGAATGTTACCATTTTACATAATTCCCCCTGTATTGTTGTTGTAAATGAAATCCTGCTTCTGTCTCTGACTGCACTCCAGTCACTCAACAGCCATTACAGCTTTCCCATCAGGCCGTAGCACTCCTTGAAAGCAGCTATCTATAATTCCAGGTCTGTGTCACACACAAAAAGCATGCTCTACAAGCCTAATGGTTTGGTGTGGTTGATGTGGGAAGGGTGCAGCGCAAAAGGAGGAAATCTGAAGAAATATTTGATAATTAGGTAATGATGTATTCAGATGGCTAGAGAGACTGTGGTGGGCAAAAAATATAAATAATGTATGTGTCAGGCCTCTTAAACATAAGCTGGAATTTGCTACCGTACTTTTTGTTCTCAATCACCTTGATGAAACAATCCCGAAGCAATGGCTATGTGAATGAGACCACTGACAAGCTGATTTTCCACCCCTGGCATGAGGCTGCTTTCTCCACTTAATGTTCTCCGATAAAGTGTAGCACAGAAGTAAACTAGAAGAGCCTCCACTCCTGACACATGTGACAGTATTTGCATCAATTATGCAGTCTACAGCTGCGGCAGGAGGGAGCGGGAGAGAGGGGAGGAGATAGGAGAGAAAAGGGTTTGTGACAAGACGCAGAGGCAGAAATGAGAATTTTCTCTTTAAAATGCATTCTTTAGAAAATAACATTCAAGATCATTTACATGAAAGCGGTTGCAGCGGTGAACTCGACAAAGCAGCAACAAAGTCTGCGGAGCGTTTTGACACTAAAGACTTCAGGAAACAGAGTACAGTATAATGGAGAGTTCTTTGTCTCCTCTGCATTCACTGTGCTCTGAATATCTACCCTGAAGAGTAGTGGAGGAGACAGTTAAATGAGGAGCAAGACTGGGTTAGAGCTGAGAGGGTGGCTTGAGTCCCTTATTGCTAAATTCACCCTACCACCCCGAGTAAGGTGCACAGAGCCAAATAAGTCAAATAAACAACACTCTGTTCCTTTCTTTGCAGCCCAAGTAAGAATCCCCATAGAAAATCTCCAAAATAAGATAATTTAGCAAACATAGTGTCCAGATGCACCAAGCAAAGCATTTGTTTGGTCGGAGTCATGTGCTGGGATTGCATTTGACTATTTCATATTGTGTAGGCTAACGCCAATCTGCAGAAATGTGTGTGACAAACAATATTAGCAAACCCATGAGGTTGTGATTCCCTTAAAACCACAGTACCAGAGGGAGATGCCTGCTTATTGGCAGAGGGAATAACTTTTAAACCGTGTCCCAGTTTTAACAGACTCCAGCACAGCATTTTATTTCAGTGTGTCCAACCCTATTTCACATCCCAGTTAAGTACACTTACAAATCTGCTGTGCCATGGTTTCTAACCTCTCATACACGTGTGAATCCACGCTGGCACACACACGAACACACACACACACACACAGAGTCACATCACTAGGCCTGTCACTGCCTTTTATCCATCGTCAACCTTCGGCTGTATGGTTTATCCGTAGTGACACTATAGCAAAGTGCTTGACTGCTTTTTGCCAACAGACTGCAACACTTTAACTGTACTTAGTCATGCATCATTATGGCAGACTCAAAGCGGTGTGTCTGGGAGCGCCTGCAGATGGTGGAGGCTGAACCATTTGGAAAGGAAAGCTCTGCGACAATGATGCTTATTGCATGAGTAAGTGTGTATGGACACAGGAGTGTACTAGTGCCGAATAGAAAACAAGTGTATTATAAAAGGTGTAATGCTGCTAATTCAACAGGCTTGAGAAAGCTCTTTGTGGGCAGAATCTGTTTGTGAGATATGATATATGAAATCTACATGCAAGTCTTTGTTAGAAGGAGTCTTTTTATGTGTGTATTGATCAGTCATTGTTTACCCCAATCGATGCTGACTTGGTGAAATGCATCCTCCTCTCTGTTCTTTATAGAGATTTAACCCTACGTTGTATTTTACCGCTTTGTTCTTCACTTCAAACCTTCCTTCTGCTCAAAATGTGATACTGTCACTTGTCACTTTCTCTTTATTTCAACAGATGACAGAGCTTTTACATTCAGTATTCTGCTCCACAAATGGGTATTTTCAACAGATCTCTTCTGCTATTGAGAGATAAATGTTAACTTCTTTCAATAGAAACCTCATTCAGGGTTCATACAAAGCTGGCTTCTTTATTCTTTAAGGAAATGAAGAAACCATTAGAGAAATATTCACTCACGGAGAAAGAGAATCTTATCTTTATTCCGCATGACCATGCAGAGCCATATTCCTTTTGACATCATTATGTAAAACCAATTTCTCTTTCATATAATTTCTGCTGTGCTGCGTTACTACATCTATACACTCGCTGTTCTTTATTACAAAGTAGGTGGCCTAGAAGAAAATATATGCATTTGTTCCCTATGGCATAAAATATGCATATAGGTGCCTCATTTCATCTCCAATTTGTGTTATTCCTTTAAAGATTCAGCACTGCCTCCAGTCTCTCTTTAATATTTAATTTGACAACTTTTTAATCTGTCTTTATGTAATGATGAAGTAATCGTCAGCTGTCTCTAAAATGATTGAATTATACAATGGGACTGATGTGACTCTTAGGTTGTAGGCTTGGTTATTTATTTTGCTTGAGCTGTAACATGAGCTCGAGGGAAAGAATATCCTTTTCACACATTAATTTATCTTCCATCTTTATTCATCTTTTCTCCCGGGCCCCCCACATGAAGCACAGCTATATATAACAATCATATATCATTCATGTTTTGTTTACTAGCTTTTAGTTTGAAGCTAATCAAAATGTTAGACCCTGTTGGTAAGTAAAAGACAGGGTATTCAACTGTATACTAATGTTATTTATTGGTCTTCCAAAGTCCTTCATTAGTGGGAACCACAGAACAATGAAAATCACTCCCAGTCGTTACTTAGGTCTTCTGATCTTTAATGATCACAGATCATGCATCAGACTAGCTGAAGAGTTAGTAGGAATGTCTCATGAACACATCTCAGGCAGGTGCTACGACATGATGTGAACATGGGTGCACTTTCTCGTCAGTGAGGCCGAAACATTCGGAGAACAAAACAAATAGATAATGCAATTTGAATGAATGTTGCAGCCGATGAGTGATTTGTTCCTGCTAGGTCTGTAGCACCACCTCTGCTGGCCTCTCTGGCAATCTGGCCATATTGGGCCCCCATTGTGGAGCAGCATGGCACTGGGAGTTGTGGTAGCCAGTCCCGCCATAGCCCAAGGCTGCCTCTACCTTTGGTATGCTACTCAAGGTTAAAGAGATCCCAGTTGGGTGTTTAACAGTGTTGTGCTCGCATCTGAATTACTTTTTTTTGTGGCTTTTTTGACACTATCTGCGCTGTGGAGAGTGAACCTGGAGAACTGTCTGGAGCAGTTCATCTTTCGAGCATTTCTACATCAACAATGCCTACAACAATCCTAGGTCACTATAGCGGCTGTAATATTTCTACAGCAGACCTTTAAATCCCTACACCACTGTAATACTCTTATAAAGTAGCAGGGTAAATGATTTGAACCATTTTACTGTGAGGATCTGCTGTTTGCCGTAGACGTGCAGCTTTTGCTGACATTCATTTTGAAACCACTCGGAGCACTTGCGACTCAGAGTAACAATGCTCAGGGAAAAAGTGCCTGCTGAGCTCTACAGTGAATATACCTCTGACCCACACCGAGGAAAGGGAGATTTATGAAATCCACATGTTTAATACATTTCATTTTGTCCAAGGGATTTGTATTGCTTACCGCAGTATTTTAGGGTTGAAACATTCTGTATAGTCACAGCTTGTATTGTCTGAGGAGAATAAACCCTGTCCTGTTCTGGCTGCTGAAGATTTGTTTTATAGCACCCCACTTTTCTTACACACGTCAGCCATGCACTGTCTGAGGTATTGCATTTTGTTGTGCTGAGGTGTTACCCACCCTTAATCTTTAATGCATAATCCCCTGAAAATCCGCTACATAAATGAAAAAGATAACCCTCCTATCAGTGCAGTGACAGAAAATAAGATAGCTGGGTAATTTAATAAAAGATTGACGCTGGCCCCGGTGTGATATGGTGTGTGACCCCTGTGTATTCATTGTGTCGCACGGAGCAGGCGAGCCACTGCTTGTAGAAAAGTAGTTCTTCCTATCCTAAAAAAAAACATCCTGGGAGTTTAACATCTGTGGTGACAAACAGAATGCACCATATGGATTAAAGCGCATGGAGGGTAGTCACTGAAATATTTGCTTTCCCAAAGTGTTGACACAGTATAAAAAAAAAAGGAGAACCATGGCTGCGCTTTCCCGCTGTAATCAGGTAGCAGTTATCGCAGTGAAGTGTTTGCCTACCTAATGGTGTTTCCATTTTGTGTGAGTCTGTGTCATCAGCTTCCCATTTGGATCTGCCTTTTTCTACAGTAAGTGCTGGCCTACCGAGGCTTAGTGTGTAATGCTTCTGTGTTTGTTCTGTCTGCGAGAATCAACAAAAAAAGACGAACTGATGAACCGAGTTAGAAGGGGAAGTCTTTCTAAAACATTATAACATTGTGGTCAGCTGCCGCTGCAGGACGTGTTTCACTCATGTAGCGGCTGACCACATCAAGTCGTAAATTTTCTTCCTGAAGAATGTTCAGTCTACATCTAAAAGGTGCCCGAGTGTAATGTTGACAGATATAGCTTATGACGAGTGATAGTCAGAATGTTTGAGCGCCCATAATATCGCTGTCAACCTCTGGTGCCAGACTGAAAATAAGTAGTTCACTTCTGTTTTCATTCAGGAGAGTGCAGCAGACAGCACCGGCTTCTCCGCTCTATTTATTGACTTGTTTTACTAGCCTGAAACAGGGTGCTTTTTTTACGGGCCTGCTCAGTCTTAAGACTCTCCAGACATTTACATTATTCCTGACTGAGTTACACTCATGTATAAAGCAGCACGTCCGCAGGCTAGGTTAGATATATGCTCTCTCTTCACCTTTCTTTCTCTTTTATATTCATACACACTCATGCACCATTTTATTACCCCACCATTTTAGTTATTGTAACACTGTGTGTTTTTCCTATTACTGTTGCATTTCTGTGGTGCACAAGTTTGTATTTAAGGAAATTAATAGTCTCTTTTTATCTCTATTAAGTTTATATAAATAAACTAGCATTCTGTTTCTCCGGCTTAATAAATTCTGTGTGAATATTGCATAAAAAAACGTACTTTTTTTCTGAAGTTGATTCAGTAGTATAAACGCACAGACTCTAAAAATCATCTTTCGCTGACTAATCTGCACAACTGCTGCTGAAGATAATGAATGCCAACACCAGAGCCACAGCCGACACTATGATTCCCCCACCCAGCCTAAACCTCCAGCAGTATTTACATGATATTTCATTTTAGAATAAACCTCTTTTCTCTCCCACTGTGAAGATATTGAACTCTTTCACACAGATGTCATCTTAACCAAAGCTTATTAAAAAGATGGACATCAAAGTTGTGGGTGCCCATTTATCTTATAGCACTCTAATTGGCCACCACAGGCAAGAGAACAACTAACTCCAAAATAGGAGGCGTCGAGTGGTTGGTCTAAAGAAGAGGATGTCTAAAGACCTCTCAGTGGATTCATTGCCAATAAATCCTCTAGAATGAAAGCAGGGATTTTCTAGGGGGGTATGGAATTTTGCAAATACATTATGAAATGTGATACGCTGACTTAACTGAACGCTTCTCGCCGCGTTTCTTTGTTCTGATGTGTTGTTTGTGTCCTGTGCCTGACCTGCAACTTCACTGTTTCCTTGACATCTTTGAAATTTTTAACATCATGGTTGGCGACATGAGGCGGTACACTCTGAAAAGGTCATACAGCGTGGTAGCCATGAGCAAACTGAGATTACATTTTTCCAACTCCATATAGTGTATTCCATTGTTATAAATTAACCATTTGCCACAATGAATGAAACTGATTCTTTAGCCAGAGTCGCTGCTACTCCATCAAACACCACCACACACAGGCCTGGGGTGAATAATGTATTATGTTTTCCACTCAAGTGGGCAATAAAAACACAAAAACAAAGTCATTAATTGCCCACATACAGTAACCAAATGCCATCAAGAGCCTGTGCTCTCATTAACCTGGCACCTAATTATCTGCCTCCAGTCTGAGTCCTGACAAGCCCCACCGTCTGAACCCTCAGCTTGCTTGTGTTGTGTTGTGTCAGCAGCACAACCACAGCCAAGGCACTATTAGGTACAGAGAAGACAAAAGCTTCTTGCAGTAAAGGTTCCCTCTGCATGCGCCGCTACAATGTTCCTCCTGTTAATGCCTTCCCTTCCAATTAAATCTGCAACTGTTAATTATTGTAATTATGAGAGTGAGCTCCCAGCTTTACCCCCCTCCCCCCTGCCCCTTCCTTGCCGGTGTGCGGAGACGCTACGGGAGCTGTTGTGTTGCTTCAGTGGCGCCTTGTCTCTGCTCCAGTGAAGCCCTAGCAGGGAATTGGATGCGGAGGGGTACTTGGTACACATGACAGAGGTGACATGAGGGAGATTGCACAGTTCATCTTGGATAACTGGGCAAGCACAGCCAATGGCCACGCCTCCAGTCTAACTCATTAAATGGTGTGTAAAGTACATGCTGGGAATAATTAGCACCAAATAACCTTTTTGCTACCTTCTTCGCAGAGAATCGCACAACAAAACAAAAGGTGGAGTATCATCTGTAGGTGTACAATAAAACTATTCAGCTGATCAAATGAAATGAGGGAGATGATATTCTCCCAGCAATCATTTGCTTTGAAAAGTGCAGTTATTTCACTCCTTTCTTATGGTAATGTGAAACTCTATTCTTGCCGTGCACTTTGAGAGACACTTGCGATGGATCCAAAGTGATGTGTTGAGTATAAGAAGAGCTGAAAAAGAGTGGATGGCAGGCCGGCTGCCTGTTAAGTCTCTGCGTGTCTCAACATCCTCTTTGGCCTGCTTCTGTCACAAGCTGTTGTTCGGCCTGGACCTGATCTGCCCTGCTACTCCATCCACTGCTCTCTGCTGAACTAGGAGCAACCTGCAACATCAGTCTAAGGATGGTTCCAGAAACAGCACTCTTGTTCAGATGCATGCAACCTAACACACTGGAAGCAGATGTTTTTTTGTGAGCTTTATTGGTCCAAACCGAGAGAATCCGCACGTCAGCCGCAGTCTTATTCTGGTGTCATAACCTCAGTTGCCTCATAGCAGAGTCCTTACACGCTAGCACAGCTAGCAAAAGATTCTGGCTTCACAATTTGGAGCTGAATTCTCTTCTATAAAAGACACTGAAGGAAAGAGCAGCTCCTTCTGCTTTAGGCAATGCAGCCTTTTCGTGGATACACTGCAAAATCTAAATGATGGACTGTCAACTCTCTTGCAGAAATGCCACTGCAAAGAATAATCTCTTTGGCAGTAGATCATGGTTGGTTGTATGCTACCAATGCCGTTTCTTTGTTTATGCAAGCATGTAGCCTTCACATGCACGTATGCTGACGTGAGTGTATGCACATGCACAAACACAGACACACACAGGCATGGACACTTGCACAAAGAAACACACAAATATGAAGCGCATGCACACAATGCTTCGAGCCTAAACTGTTTCTTTTGGAAGCATACAGTGAAATATATGGGATTAATAACCTGAATAGCATTATTTTTTCACCTCTAGCCTTTAAAATAATGCATGCTTGGCTCTGTGTCTGGATGAAGTTCTGCATGTATATTTGCCTGGTTATCAGTGTGTACAAGACCTGCTGTGTGACCTGGTTTCATGCAATCTCCATCTTCTAATTAGGAGGCTGCAGAAAGGCTGGAACGAGAGGAGGAGTGATTAGTTGCCTTTGGGTATTTCATAAGTGGCTTTCAGTGCCACATTTGCATTATTTGCTTGGGGTATGAATAACAAATCAGCCTACCTTTGCAGCAAATTGAGGCTAGCAGCTAAAGACCATCAATACATGAAATATAAAATGAAACAGAGGAAAAGAAATAAGAGAAACATGCTAACACAATATAGGAGGCATACAATGAAAAATGGAAACACAAGATACTCATACGTCAGTCGCAAACTGACGTATGAGACCTGTAAGTCTACTCACAGGTCAGAGACTAAACTATAATCTGACTTTTCAAATAAGTATATTATCCATTATGTTCATCAGAAATGTGAAGAAGTGAGTCTCAGGGATCGGGGCTTATTCTGTGACTAGCAGACCATGTGAACTATGTGAGCTCTATGCTGGAGTCCCATGCTGTATGTGTCCTGTAGGGTCAGTCAGTGTGCTGATCTGTAGCAGAGGTCCTGTCCACTCATTTGGCCAGCCTCCCCAACCGCTGCGTGCGGCCGCCACCGCCAGGCCTGGTCAGCCATCACCACACCACTTGGCCATTTGCCCACATTGAGTCTTAGAGGGCAGGAAACAAAGCGGGCACTCACACGTCCACATATGAACACACATCACACACACATGCACGCACGATCACAGCGAGTGACAGTGGCTCTTGTTTACCCAGTCCTCCCTCCCTCCCCCAGTCTCCTTTCATCCTCTCCCTCTAGTCTGTCATGTTGTGTGTCACTTCCCACAAATGTCAGTGCCACCGTGGGACAGTGATTAATTTTGGTGTGCTTGGCAAAATGTCGTCAAGATGTTTGTTTGGGTTGTCTTTTCCCACCCCTTTGCCCACCCCCGCTCCCCGCATGTGTTGGAGTCGTGGGTCGAGAGTGGCACCCCCCCCGCCCTTCCTTTCTACTCACACTGCCATCCCCTGCTGTCACAGCTTCTTCTTTTGGGGGAGTTGAGAGCATCATCATCATCATCATCATCGAGGGACAAAGGCTACCTGAACTGACAGAGATCTTCTTTTCTGACCAGAGCCACATTTTGTCACTACCCACCACCACCTTCATCCGCTGTCTGTTTAGTGTGTGCTGGTGGTGTATGATGGGAGAAGTCTTGACCCAGCACTGGGGGGCTGTAACACTTCACTGTCAGCGTGGCTGATTAGCTTATCACTCACCGCACTGGGAGGAAATACATCATCATTCTAGACAGGGATTCCCTGGTTTAGGGCCTATTCCCTGCCTCCTTTTACTCTGCATTTAATCACCAGACTCTATGTCCCCTCCAGTATTTCAGCCTCACCTCCAAAGCCCATCGTTGAAATCAGAATATTAAGTATGTTCAAGTACCTTCCTACTTTTTCTTTTTTTTGTAATGAGTAAACCAGAATGAGCCATCTTCCCAAATTATTCTTGTCAGCTCACTCAACAAAGAAAGTGAAACACAAAGTGGGAAATGTGCTTTGGCTTCCCCACAGTGTGGTATCAGGTATGGTAATTACTCTGCCATTAACATTGGGAATAGTTAATGTGTATTAATGTGTTAATGGCATGTTAATTACTGTACATGCTAGAGAGAGCCCCCAGGCATTCTCTCAGATTCTTTGTGCCATGTGGATGTAGGCCAAGCTTAAAAAAGCCTTTAAGAACGTCAATGAAAGAGGATCCTTATGTTTCATTTGTCAGAACAAAAGATTTTCAATGGTAATTTGATCCAGCTCCCTGCTTCTGGAGCTGAAAGTCACTGATCCAGGCGCCACGACAAAGGAGATGATATGAAGTCAAAGGAGACGTGGAACGCAGCTGTAGTGACACTGGCCTCTTTGTGAAATGGATACTCTAAGCCCTCTGTAGTCTCTAGTGTTTTGCTTTGGCAGCGGGTTTTAATAACACGGTGGATTAGAAGATTTGGATCCTGAGTGCCAAGTCTGAGTTAAAGCTCACCTTGGACAATCCTCTGTAACAGACCAGATACCGCGGTCCTCCTCCACCTCCTCTGAGCCTCCTCTCGGCTTACACTGCCATGGCTTTAAGAGAGATGACCTTTGCAAACATTGACAGAAAATAAATTCTGTTTCGATTAGTTAGCTTTGGGAGACCTTTGTGGATCAATGCAATTAGATGAACAGAGTGTCAATACGTGGCTGGAGCCATTCACTAGAGGCACTGGGTAGGAGAAGAGCTGCAAGGGGTCAGGGTTACTTGTAATGAACAGGATGTTTTGGAAACAGTGGTGGAAGGAACAGAGTCACACTTTGTACCATCAAACGGCAGCGAGGATCTCTTCTGCTTTACCATAAAAATTTTTCCTATCTCACAAAAGCATTGTGAAAAAAGATTACAAATGAAGAAAAATTTCTGGCTTTATCTGCAACGAGCGCTGCCCTTCTCGTGTACTGTCTGATGTCTGACAGAGCAGTGAGTGCAGCAGAATGAGGTGGAGAAGCCTGTAGCCACCCCTTCCCTCTTCAGCAGGCCACATTAACCCAGCAGGGCTCTGCCTTTATGGCTCTCCTGCTCACACTTCAGTGATGAGAGTAAACAAGCAGTGGGGCAAAGGTCAGCTAAGCCCACAGAATAAAAGAGGGCACAGGGGGAAAAGAGGTGGGAGGAAAGGAGAGCGGCCCGAGGCAGTGCTCAGATCACTGTCAGGGCTTCAAGCAGGGAATGATGTACGAGACAACAGCCTCGAACCGGAAATGATTATAAACAGAGAACACAGGAGGGTATATAAGAGAAAATGGCTGCATTGTCTTTATCTGTCAAATTTGTTACTTCCTTGGATCTGAAACTGAGGGTGAAACCTGTAAAAAATGAAAGGGAGAACCACTCCTGACTGATAGGGATGGATTAATCACAGTGTCTCCTTTTGTCTCAGCCACAGAGGAGAAATGAGGAACAATCATATAGGCAACTGCTTTTTCCCCAGCTACTCCACCTGCATTGTTAAATGACAAATGAGGCCGATTAAGGACATGTTATATTATTATTATTATTACAATTTTTGATTTTTTTTTCTTTTACATCATTAAATGCATTCTGGCAATTAACTGAGCTGCAGCGCTAGAGTTATGTGAAATAACTCGACCATGTATAGATTTTTCATTCTCCTTTTCCTACTGTACTGCTTGCAGGCTTTACCAAGGTGACACGACTTCCGCACTTTTCCTTTGCACTAAGATTAATCCCACTTTGACTGTGGAGGTGGATTAGAGCTAAACTCGGGTGCCCAAACTTGTTTTAATACCCATATCATCAGACAAAAACAGGATAAAGATTTGAGCAGGCAAAGCAGCATTGCAGTGCTAGAATGTGACTGTGGCTTTGCAAGTTACTATACAGATTTGTCAACCACACAGCAAATTAAAGATCTTATCTTGCTCAAACCTATTTTGTGGTAGTTGTGTGATGATGCTGAGCTTAGACAGTGAATCCATAATCTAGCTCCTCCAACAAAGCTGCAGAGAAAGACACAGCAATACACAGATACAATACACCGTGTTTGATTTTTTTTTTACCTGTAGGCTATGTTTTCTTATTTTCTTTTAATGTTTAGTATTTATGTGCTTGAGACGGACGCATCATACCTCCCAACATGTGTGTTATGAATGACCAGCCAGAGAGGCTGTGGCACAAATACACCCTGGTGGACTCCTGCAGGGCCGTCTGCTTCTCAGCGCAGCACAGTAATCATTTTTATCCTGCTGATTTCCCAAATAGAAATGGACATGTATGATAAAAATGTCACGGCCACTCCACATGTCAGTGGACTAACAGGATTACATGTCACTTTCTAATGTCTCGCTCTGTTTTCCTTTGCCGTGAATAGCCACATTATTACACACAGGAACTCTGTGGTAATATATGGTAAGAGACAAGTAGCTCTTTATGGCCTGTGATTATTTAGTTTGAATGAAACCAGTGATTTATGCCCATTTAGCTCAAAAGCCCTGTAAATTCCCTCAGCTGCATTTCCCCTGGATATAGAGTGAGTGGAGTGAAAGCGACAACTGGGTTTGGTGTGGAAATGTACGTTGCGTCCCAGAGTTATATTTAATATACCTGACATGAAAAACGTGCCTACCTACTCACCACCTCCCCCAGCACAAAGGAAAGTGCAGCCTGCTGAGCTTGTTGAATCAGAAAGTGGGAGTAAATAGTGAATTAGGAAAATATGAACCATAGTAGACGACAAACCACCAGCCAGGCATCTGGTCAGTCAACATTTGAGTCATGTGCCGTTTTGTTTCCATGCTGCACATACTGGAATAGAAACAGTCGGACTTGTCCACGACGAGAGCTTTGGGTGGAGTTGTGCAGATGCAGTGTGATGTGGATGAGGGTTAGTGGAGCAGCGGCATATTGTCCACATGGATGGCTTGGCTCTGCAAGCCTGATTGAGCCTTGTCCAGCATCTCAATGTCTCCAACACAAATAGCCACATTCATCCACTCCTCTCACACCATTACACCTAAAAGACTCAAAGCCAGCCGATCCATAAATAGAGGCAAATTTGTTTTTCGGTGGCACTGCAGTCGAACAAAACACCAGCAGAACCAGAGACGAAAACATCAGAAGGGGGGCCTCCAATATGATGTTTCCTGTTTTTTCAGGAATGTGTGTATAAAAAAAGCTAGAGAGAGGAAAAAGCGTGGAGAGAGTGTTTTCTCTCTACTGTTTACTGCTCTGGATGGTGTGCAGGGTCAGTCGGTCAAAGCGTGGTGAAGGGGCTTCTCTGATTGCATGCCTACTGGCTGACACAATAGAGCCTCTAATCTTCTTATTTAGAATCCAGAGGCTGGCCATATCTTAATGAAGCTGTAATGAGCTGTTGAAAATCCCTGAATTGCGGGAGGGATTATTGAATTGAAACAACTCCGGTAATCATAACGTTCGAGTAGCCACTCAGTATTTACTGCCCATTGAGCCACATTTCTATCCACTTATTAAACTGGATTGCCCAAGCTTGTTTTTGTTGTAATTTTGACCCGCAGTGTTTTTTTTTCTCGTTTGTTTATAGTCTGTAAAGCCCAGTATTGTGGTTGCATTGCCAATGCATCCAGGTGTGCATGTACACTATCTGCTGGGTGATTATGGCTTGCTGACAGACTGGCAAGACAGCAAACCAGAGGAAATAAACAGCAGGCTGTGAGAACAAAAACTAAATTTATGAATGAGTACTTTACATAAAATTGACTGTACTCATTCTGCTGCATGTAGATTTTTATTTTACCAGCATATTTTTATTATGTCTTAGAATACTGCAACAGCAGAGCTCGGGAAATAACAAAAGATTCAAATGGTACAAGCAAATAGAAATGAAGGAAACAGTAGCTACTTTCTGGAGTTCCTAGCATTCACTGTGTCAAAGACAGAGACACTTACTAGAGGTATAGTTTTCTGTTTAGCATCCTTTCACAGAGTAGAAGTGCCACTTCACCATTGAGCATTTGTCAGTTTATGGATGTTGCTGTCATGTCAGCCTTCCCATACACACAGTGTGCAGCGCAGTGTGTAAATAAAAGAGAACAGGCATAGACATGGGCGACAGGAACATAGCACATACACAGGAGGCTCCTAGTTTATACCTGCAGGGGAAACATCACACTACAGTAGACTGTGCTGGTAGATGCAATGCTTTTAAATGGACTTAACAATTCAGTCTGGGTCTGTTTGATCTGGCATTAACTGACCCTCTGTCATTGTTTGTGTGTTGTTTCAGGTCTCAGCATCCGTGGTGCCCAGGAGGAGGACCCCCCAGACCCCCAGCTCATGCGTTTAGATAACATGCTGCTGGCAGAGGGCGTGGCGGGACCTGAGAAAGGTGGCGGATCTGCCGCCGCTGCAGCCGCTGCCGCAGCCTCGGGCGGGGCGGCCGACAACTCCATCGAACATTCCGACTACAGAGCCAAACTCACCCAGATCAGACAGATCTACCACACAGAGCTGGAGAAATATGAGCAGGTTAGGAGGAGTTGTTTCAGTCCCAGCGTTCTTTCCAAGAACATCTTCCAGATTCGTTTTTTTGCTGGAGCACCTTATGTACCTTTGCTCTACATCCAAGAAAATGAGAATAACATATATTTTGTTATTTTCACTATCAAAAGTTTTAAACAACCATGTGACTAGCAGCTATTTGAAATTTCAGCTTGCGTTAAAATCGGCCTATTGAGTTGTACTTCATAGTACACATCATCTCAGAACACCTAGAACAGCTTATTCCCTGCATTAGCAGGAAAATTGCCGACAATATACATGATGAAGGAGAATGAGCTAGCAGCTTGGAAAAAAAATTGCAGTATTATTCACTTTGTTGTAGTTGATTATAGAGATCCAAAGGAGTGCCTCAGTCATCTGTGTTAAATGAAAGTATGATCAGCTCCTTCACCTAGCACTTTGAGCCTGCCATTAAACATAGCGGCATTATGGGCGAAAATAGAAGGTGTAACAGTGATGCCTCAGCAACCCAGTGAGGTAAATTAGACTAATTTACTCAGTGCTCTCTGAGAGAGGAGGTGGGTATGCGGGGGCACACAACACTTCGCCTGGAGTAAATGCATCTTTCTTAAGGGTGTTTCCAGGTTTTAATTATCTAAATGTAAATACTTAACGAATTTTACTCAGAGTAATGAGCTAAAGTGTGCACTACGTAAATGAGTTATTCTAATTAATCATGTATGAACTACTGGTTTAACAAAAAAGCTCTTTAAATTCGCTCTGCATTAGGGCCAAGCCAAATTGCAAATTTGCATTTATATTCAAAGATGACTTCACCTATTATGTCATCAAAGAAATACATAAACAGTGCACACTTTTGAAGCTAACAAAAACAGCATTGCATGTAAGAAACTCATGTGAGAAATGTGTGTATGTTTGGAATAACAGGCAAAGAGGTTTAGTAAGATCTAAAAAGCTCACTGCCTTAAATTTGGGCCTTTTACAGAACTCACTTTTTTGCCTCTCTGTCTTTTGGCAGGCATGTAACGAATTCACTACCCATGTGATGAACCTGCTGAGGGAACAGTCTCGCACGCGGCCCATCTCTCCCAAAGAGATTGAGCGCATGGTGGGAATCATCCACCGTAAGTTCAGCTCCATCCAGATGCAACTGAAACAGAGCACCTGTGAGGCTGTCATGATCCTGCGCTCCAGATTTCTCGATGCCAGGTCAGTAGATCATGTGCGTGTGTGTGTGTGTGTAGTTCTATACATATAAATCTCTATATGTTGTGTGTGTGTTTATGTGTGCGTTTTGTCTTTTATTGCTTTTGTATGACCCAAATAAGCAAATCCAGTGGGCAAGGTCATTTTTAGAATATGTGCATGTCCGTAGTTTGTTTTTTCTCTCACTTTTCTGGCACAGCACCCAGTATGGGCACTGCAGAGATGCATGATTTTAATTATGTCCATGTTGCATGCATTATCCATTTTCAAGACAATCACGCTCTCACACCTGAGAGCAGTTAAGACCAAATGAAATGGGGACCGAGTCATGTGTAATGGATGGAGGGGAGGTCACCAGCAGGTGTTGTGGATTACTCTAATCGCTAACAGCAAGGTGCAGTGTGGAGCTCTGTGGAGAGCGGCACAAGCACAAGTTTGGGCCAAACAAGCCGAGTGGAAGCACATTTGCTGCCCACTGCCTGTGTGAAGCGCAGTAAACAAGGCAAAATAAGCAAATGCTCAACAACATGATAAGTAGTGCCCTTGGGAGGGAAGGGGACCCAGATCTAGTTAGAGTTTGCTTGTTTCTACTGGAGATCCCTGGGGCTGTGGCACTTGAGGAACAATGCTCAACTGTGCATGCCGTGATTTCTATAATGTACCGAGATGCACTCCGACTGGGCTTTGTGCTCCATCACGAAGCCCACCCATCCGCTACACTAAACTCTACACATTACACGCTTGGACTAGAGATGGGGGACCAACAGACCAAATTAAACATTGTATGTGTTTTGTGATTGTGTGTTTGTATGTACGTGTATATGTGCATGAGCTTGTCAGTTTATTGGTTGGAGTTTGCTCCTCTGTGTGTTGATGAGACTCTTGGAGCAGGACACGATATTCTGCTCCTGAGGGCCCTTAGAGCCCATTCCTCATTATTTTCACCATTTATGTGTGAGATTGATTGTGCAATTTGTGCGATCCAAATGGATGAGTTAATGCTGGTCCCACTAATAGGCTTGCTCGGCCTTTCTCTCGTTTTGCTCCCCACTCAGGCGGAAAAGGAGAAACTTCAGCAAGCAGGCAACGGAAATTTTGAATGAATATTTCTACTCGCACCTCAGCAACCCATATCCAAGCGAGGAGGCTAAAGAGGAGCTAGCAAAGAAGTGCAGCATCACAGTTTCCCAGGTGGGTAGTGCTCATCTAACAGTAGCTCATGGGTAATCAGGGTGGGAAAGGCTCAAGCCTAGAGGGATAGTTACCGTAGGTCACACCACCAAGACACAATGTTCTTAGCTAACCTTGACATTGTGACTGCCTAATGATGCTTCAGTCAAGGCTGGTCCCAGTCAGTCAGAGCAGGGCCACAGGGAGGGGAGGCCTATATCATCTTGGCCTCAATCAAAGCACTATGCTGCCCTTCCTTAGCCGCCCCAACGCTGGGTCCCCTGCCATTTTTCGCTCTCATTCCCATCCACCATGTGTGCTCTCTCTGTTGCCTGGTCAGTCACTCAGGTCATAAGCTGGGAAAAAATGGCATCATCCATTACTTTAAGAAAAGTTAAAGTGTGGTCTTCAAAACACTGGATGATACTGGGTTTTTATTTGTATGTTTACAGGACTCTGCTAATTCACAGTTATATTTTAGACTTAAAGAGTGACTTTCCCACTTTATATATAGCATAGTCTCCTTGTTGGGTAAACCTGAAGGCAATATCTCTCACACCTAACCCCCACATCCAAAGCATTATTATCCTGTGCTCTCCTTTTCAGCTATTATTGTGACACTATCTAGATCTTTCATACTCTATTGTTCTATGGTTGTCCTCATGAGACACAATATCAGAGAAACATGAATCTATACAATAATCTGCAGTGTTTTTTTCTGTGTGGGGAGGGGGTGTTGAGGGGTATATTGAGTGTAGTCATGAAGAGTCAGATACTGTAAAAGCCCATTCTTTTTTGCCTTCAGGGGGTGGGAAGCACCATCACAGTATCACAGGTATGTCATAACTTCTCCTGATCCACTGTTTTCATTTTTGTACCTCCTTTGTTTATGTATGTAATAGCCTCACAGTTTTCCACTGCACAGAACCTCCCTCCCTCACACTATCAATGGATCAATGCTAATGTTATCATGAATTACACTATTTGAAGTTTGAATTTACAATTTTAAAGAGTGAATACGTTTTTTTCAGCATTCACATCCCAACATTGACTAGTTTTGATTGATTCATATTTTTACACTATACACTTTATCACCATATTATGTGTGTACAAATGTGTCACATGAAATTTTACTTTTTGGCTATTGTTTACCACATTTGCCACTTCTTTTGTCTGTTGTAGAGCGTTGACTAATTGTGTGGTGGTTGAATCTTCTAACTGCGCTCTCAGTTTATTTACCCTCCACCCATCCCGTGATCCTCCCCACATGCTTTCTTGCGGTTAAAGAAATGGCCGCCGATCCTCCACTGTTTTCTGAGTGCCTCACAAAACAGGCCACTGTACCAGTTCCCATGAGAACAAATCAGTCCATGCAGAAATTAGAGGGCTTTTAAAAATTCACTTGAACTCATCTCAGGCCCCATTAGTGGCGTACTCCTCGACAAGCATAGGCCAGACATTCTTATTGACTTATTCTTAGTGCTTTTGCTCATTTTAAGTAAGTAACAAAGGCCCGACATGATGCTGAGTGCACAGTAAGTTTGTTATCCGTCACTGTGCCTTTCAGAGTCACAATCCGCTTACTGAGGCCACACCAATGGCTCGACTGAGTCATTTTTCAAACACCCTGAAATTCTTTTTGCAGTGCTTTGTTGATTGCACAAGCAGTTCATTAAGTAAAAACCATCCGTTGTGAATGGTATGCCAATATCAGTCTGTGACTTGGTGTAATACATCATCGCTGACGAAACACCCTGCATCATTTTAGCAAAGATTATTTAAAATGCAGAAGAGATGCACAGTCGTCTTCCCCGAGAGCAAAGCCTCCTTACCTCCAGAGATCTCTGCAGTTCATATTCATTGTTTTATGTGTATTTAAAACACTGCAGTGATCATCATCAATGAACAAAAACATGTTAAATGTATGAATTATGTGACTATATCAATGTGTCTGATTTGATTACCACTGCATCCTGATTGCTGAGTGCAATGAACTATTGACATTGTTGGCATTGAGTGGCTCTCTGAGGATGTTGTCTTATTCCCTCTGTCACTTTGCATGCACAGTGCTAGGCTCCTGAATGAAGGCATGACATGGGATGGCTGTAGTTTGTGTCAGGGTTTAGAGAAGCCATATTTGATAGAATTTGCATGAATGGTTCAATATTCAGATTCCAGTGCAAAGCTGAATTTCCATAATTGATGTTTGTAGGCAGTTTTCCATCTGAACAACACCTCTCATTATTTCAGATCATAGAGACTTTAGAAAAACAAATACTTGACATCTAATTCATTATTAATGTAGCATATAGTGTTAAAGCCAACAAGAACATCTCTCTATTGGTATTTAAGGCTTAAGGAATTATAATCTCAGATATATTGAGGTCATAGAAAGATCATGGATTTCTGCACATTAACCAGAGTACAGACCTGAAATAGGATGAAAATAGTGTGAATTATTAACTACAATTGTGCTGCTTCTCGCAGTGAAAGCAACAGTATCGTATTCTTGCAAGGAGTCTGAGTGGTCATTATACAATCACTGCCTTTCAGGCTGCTGATGTCTAAAGGTAATTCAGTCTCACAACCTGGTTCTCGCTACACATAGCAGTCAATTGAATGCATGGCCTGCCACGAGATAAAAGGGAATTAGTTCTGTAGATTGGGTTGTGCTCCACACCCTACAGTGCCGTGCATTTGTTCAATATTTAGTTGAACCCGAGAAACACTGAAGCCAGAGTTCAGTGGGCAGGAGAGAAATGTGTTTGTACTGTGGAAAGAAGAAGTGTGGTAAAATGTCCAGAACGACATATAGTGAGACTCATAACACAATTCATCATAAAGGGCAGAATATTAAATCCGTTAAGTCAATTGTGAAGTAATCATTCTCATTTTACAATAAAACTGCAGAATTAGCATTCATCACTGCCATATTGGTGTGTGGAATAAAGTAACGTAGTGAACATGTTCTGTACCACTATCAACTTTCAACTATAATGATTAAAATATGTTTCCATGTACAAACACTACAGTAGACAGATTAATAAATGTAGCTCTGTTTAATACACTGTTTGCATTAATATATTGTTAAATTAAACAAACTGATGAGCTTGTTAAAACATTTTCCATTGGTTTTCAGGGGTTTGTGGGCATTCGTGAGCTATCTAAAAGAGCAAGAATATTGCATAGTCTTTGGCTGTACAATCTACTATAAGCAGGTTAAGTAAAAAGGATGATGGCCAGGGCTTTCATTGCTTCCAATTAAACCTTGCTTGTTAGTTTAACCTCTAGGTAAACCCATCAAACAATTGATGTCAAGGAAACCCTGCCAACAGTGGGCCTCGCCTGAATGGTCATTAATTTTAATTGCCTAGATATTAAAGATTTAGAGCACAGAGACGTGCAGGATAGAAATGATCCGATGTCCTGCAAATCCAGTCAGTTTTTACGCCACAGCATTGGCGGGCTGCTGGGGATATTAAAATTTAAGCACATGGGTGGAAATTAAATAAAGTGTCATTAGGGGCAGCTGCTCTTTGGCTGGTCCAGCCGTGGGCTGCAGGGCCTGAGAGGGGGGAAGCAGCACAGCGACAAGACACTCTAATTTATAGGACCATTAAAAACAAGCATCATCTCATTATTATTCCACTGTTATTGCAGAGCCAGCATTCACACACAAGGTTCAGCCCTCGTACAACTTTTCAATGTCTCAGATGTTGGATACCATTATTTAAGTTAGCATTTGCTAGTGTTCTAAGTTTGAATAGAATACTTAATCATGTCTTAAGAGTTCAGTTTTGCTTTGGTAAAATATTTTATTTATATTGAACTCTCAGAATGTTTTTTTTTACTTTTGCACAGTGTGTAGGTCTTTACCCTGTAACTCTTGTTTTCGGTAATAACAAACAGAAGTTGCTTGACATATCACTATAAACTATATACATCCTATAATAAGGATGTGATTCAAATACGAACATTTAAGAAAGACACACAGTGTTTTCCACTTTTCCCTTTATGTTAAATGTTACATGGTCACTTGTAAAAAATGTGTTGATACATTTCTCTACAAGATTTTAAGTAGTTTTCACTGATCTGGATTTTGTGATTTTTCCTTTTAGAGTAAAATAGGAATATTTATGTATTTCACTGAGCGAAATGTCTGAATAGTTAACCTTAACATCCTACCCTAATAAAAAATATACTGTACATAATACATTGACTTCAGTGTCTGTGCAGCTGGAGCCCCTTGTGTTTTACTTTTGTCAGGAGACAGATCTGAGAGGATGTCATGCTCCCATCCATGAGAAGACACAAGTGGCTCCTGATTATGGCTTAATTAGCTTGTGTACCCGGCGGACATTACTGCAGGGGCTGGGAATTGGGTACTTGATGGACCCAAACATGACATCTTGAAACAATCACACTGCTCAGTGCACGGTGCTGTGGCTGCTTGACGTCTGACTCCTCTGCTCCTCCTCCTTCTGCTCTCCCACACAGGTATCCAACTGGTTTGGCAACAAAAGGATCCGGTACAAGAAAAATATCGGCAAGTTTCAGGAAGAAGCCAACCTGTATGCCGCCAAGACTGCTGTAAATGCAGCACACGCTGCAGCTGCTGCAGTGCAGAACAGCCAGGCCAACTCCCCTACCACACCTAACTCCGGTAGGCAATCCTGCATATAGACAAAAAAAGATCTGCCCTCTACCTCCGCCCTTAACCTGCTGCCTACCTGCCTCACTCTCTCATGCACCATTCACACAGGCAAGAGTGACAGGCTCTGCTCCCAGCTTGGGGATCACAGTGTCTCCTGTCTATAAGACAGTTGATGCCAAGCAAACTCATGCATAAAGAGAGCGTTCCTGACTTGTGAACCGAGAACACATGTATTTTTGGCAAAAAAAAAAAAAAAAAAAAGATATTTCACAATGATGCCTCGGGATTTGTTTTCCCTTGACTTTCTGTCAACTTCCTGTCATTTGTAATGTAATGGTATGTAGCTCCACTGAATGGTAGTGCTTTTTTTGTTAAATAACAAATATGATTGCTAGGAGAATTTTACCTACAGTAATAATATTTTATTTAAATGACATTTTATGCAGTTCTTAATGAATAAGAATCACATAGAAACAGTTTGGATTAGGTTGACCTGCGTCGGGGTGTGGTAAGCTTATGAAGTGGTCCCTTTTTCTTGCACCCAGGATTCCAGATGAAAGATGAAGAGTTTCAGCTGGATTCTGCAGAGAGCAAAAACACTCTTTTAAGCAACATGTTTACTGGTACTGGTCTTTTCATAAGCTTCTTATTGTCCTTGTCATTTACCATGTGATACCTTCCTGCCAACATTAGATTGGAAGTAGGTGATGTGGAACAATTGGGAGCTTAAGCGACCAACCACATGTAGAACCGGTCCCCTTGTGTCATGTGATTTTCGTTTCATTTGTATCCACCACATTCGTAAATAGATCCTCTTCTGCATACCATCCTCTTCTGTTTGTTTCTTTCTCGTTCTGTTTCCTTCACCCTCGTAGCTTGCTTGCTCTATGACAGTCTTTCTTCAGTGTATTTGTTGGCTTGAGTTGGGTCTGTGCGCGCAGACACGTACGTGGCGGTGTGTGTCTGCGTTGTTTGTGCGTGTGTCTGTGCTTTCCCTTTATAGCCCTCTCATATATTCAGCTACTGACATCTTCCCTTTCCAGGTTCTTCAGGTTCTTTTAACCTCCCAAACTCTGGGGACATGTTCTTGAGCATGCAGAGTCTGAATGGGGATTCTTACCAAGGGGCACAAGTCGGAGCCAATGTACAGTCACAGGTAGGATCAACAATCAGGGACAGTTCCTGACTACCAGTGCAGAGAGCTGTCCTTGTCTTGCCTGTGTACTGAGCCATCCACAGTGCAGTCTTAAGCACATTAAACAAAAAACAGAAAATGAGAACATATGCTGCTCGAGGAAGGGCAGTTCAAATTCAATGAGGCCTCCAACAAACTCCACTTGACTAAAGTGTTTACTGACTATTTCGCTTTGGATGGAATATTTTGGCAGCCAAAATATAATCCCACCCTGCTGCTGTCATGCCTCAAAGCAACTTCCAGGTCACTATTCCAAACATTTGTGAATGCATTTGGCTTTGACTTGAGCTCTTCGGTTGGTATTGGGTTTTTTGGTACTGTGTTTTCCCCTTTTTTCTGTACTCTACCTATAGCTATCTTTCTGTCTCATCTTGTTTTTGTTTGTTGTCGTTGACGTCTTCCATTTTGCTAGTTTAGTGCAGTTAGACATCACAAACGCCACAATTTAAGAAAAAAAAGTAACTGTTTATTCTTGGTTAAGGTTAAAAGACAAAGCTAATTTAAGATAGCCGTAGCATATGTGTTACTGTCACTTTTGTTTTATTTTTGTTTATTATTCCATAGCCACTGTAGAAAATGTAAGAGATGTAAGCATGCTGTTTTTATTATTAGAAAATCAGTTTACTAGCAGTTTTTAGTACAATTGCTGTCCTAGAAGTCTGTTTGTGCTTTAACACTAGTTATGATCTGTCGTCTCACTGAGCATGTTTACAGTTGGATCGCTGCGAGACACCCAGCTGACCAGCTTGTCCACCTTGTCTGTCCCTTCAGGTGGATACCCTGCGCAATGTTATCAGTCAGACGGCAGGATACAATGATGCTCTTGGGGGAAACACGATGTACAGTCCACATGGCTTAAGTGTAAGTGTGTGTTTTACTAGTTTAATGTAGAATTGAGCAGACAAAGACAGTATAGAGTGAGCTATAATCAAAAAGATTTAACAAAGTTGCAGTACATTACATCACATTACACACGTTGTAGGTACATATAACAGACAGCTTCGCATGTGTGTTAGCTTCCGAAAGATTGTGCCAGAAAATATGTATCTTGTCATGTTGTCACCTGATAAGAATAAGAGTTGCATTTAATGAAACACGTTACACAGCAGGGCAGTGAAACCACCAGCTTTACTTTAATAAACATCTCTTAATACTTTGTTTGATTCAATCGAAAAATGAGATTAAAAAAAAACAGCCATCCACTGCACAGTATCTGTTGCATTTTTTTTTTCAGTTTTGAAATGTTGCACAGAATTTTCCATAGCCTTATCTTCATGATAAAATACGAACATGTGATCGCCTGCAGTCCTTTGCCGACATGAATTCCATCTTCCTTGATGAGGTTTGATATGGCGCCTTTTTGTAAAGCAGCGCGTAATCTGAAGCTATCAGAGTAAAGATTAATTTCGTTGATGAGAGACGATGAAGAGAGAGGGAGGGAGAGAGAAATGGTATCAGACAGCTCTCTCTCTCTCCATGCACTATACCAGAACCTCAGCATTTGCTGTATACTATATTGTTATGCCTGTTGGACAAAATACATGCATATTCACAGTCTAAGAGTATTTGAAGCTTAAGCATCAAAATAAGTTATTTATTTTACAGCAGTGTTGATAGAACTTAAATAATGATTTCTGTGAACAAAAATTAACACTTTTTATGTAAACAAATGGTGGGGGCCGTTGCCAGCATTCAGTGCTTTTGGTGTCATTTTGGCTTTGCTGAAGCCGTGCTGCTATAAGCTCTTTATGCATGTCAACTCCTCGCAGGATCAAGTGTTTTTCGCTTTCTCACAAGGTTTCTCACTTCCATTTGCAGTGTAGACCTGTGCCTACCGGCTCATCAGAGCTCAGTATCATCCCTACTTAAACAGCAACTGACTGCAATGAACCACCAAGCAGTTACACACTAATAAAATATCTAGAATACGCTAAAATGTGGCAAAGCTCCCGTTTTGTAGCAACAACCTCAAAACTGCCTTATAGATACATTAGCATAGACTAACCTTTAGCTTTGTTGGTGGTGACGTAGAAGGATCCAGTAAAGGCTAGGTCATGCCTGGAGCAAAGCAAAGTCAGCCTGGCTAAGCTTGGCTCTCTTGGAGAAGCCCTGCCCTGTCACTTTCATTCAACTCTCCCCACCTCACCCGGCCCGAGCCCTCCCTCTTCCTGCCTGACAGGAGAATATGTAGCGACAAGCTGTCGGCCGCTGCCGAAATCTGCTTAGACACTGATTTCAGGGACTGCTCCCATTGGTCAGGACACGAGACAAATTTGTTTCCAAGTGTCTCTTCGCTGATGCTACTGTAATGCAAAGAATACTCAGAGTCACACAGCATCTATGTATTTGCCGTTTTAATATCAGGTACAACTAGGATCTGTTTTTTCCTTTCCATTTTGCATTATGGTGTTACATTCTGGGTATAAATATGTACCAAGCTCATATTGCAAAGATTGTGGTTGTAACCCCAACCTCTCCCCCATTTGTGTCCCAGGCTAATGGGGTATGGCAAGATGCTACGACTCCGTCTTCTGTAATATCTCCAACAGAAGGACCTGGAAGTGTGCACTCCGATACCTCGAATTGATCCGCTATTAAATGCATCTCCGCCTCAAACTGGGCATGGACTCTAACTGGCTCACCAACTGCAGAGGATATGAAAAAAAAAATAAATTTCACAACAGATTTGTTTTCCTGTACTTTAAAATTTCCCACAACCATGCCACACAAATTACATCCTCCATCATGAACACCAAGTGTTTCCTGATTATTCAGTGTTTTTTTTTCTGTCTTCATAAATCAGCTGTAATCACCATGCTCTTATTTCTTTGTTGTAGGGGTAAGCACACACTCACAAATAGAAATTTTACTGAGTAACATCCTTTCAGGATAATTATCTCCTCTGAATTCAAATTACCGAATGACACTTTAATGTGACATTTTATGACATTTTAAATGCCCATTTGTTTGATTCCTGATTTAATTACCACTTTCCATTTTGATAATTGGGTCTCTCTTTCACTTCTTACAATACATAGATTAAAGCAGCTGTTTCTTTGACTGTAATAGTGCTCGCAGTCTTGTCCAGCAACTTAACAATGCTACTGTTGACAGCTCAATGGCAGCTTTGTAGTTCCTTTCGAGATTTATTTTTGCCTTACAGCCGTATACATTAGTACAAGGAAATGACTATTCAAACTCTGGAACATAAAGAAGTGTAATTGATTGCTTGACTATAACATGACACCATTCCATATTTTATAATTTGATATTTAGTATGTACATATGTAAACATTTTTTTCTACTGCTTATGGAAATCAACAAATCCCCCACAGTAGATCATTCCTCCATGGTACACAGGAGCATGCCCTGGTTACACAGGAAAAGTTGTATATAATATAGCTTAAGAGTAATTACACTTCCCACCAATCAATACACAGCTTTATTACCTCATTCAAATTCATAAAAACCAATCATTTCCAACATTTCTGTAGCTTAGAGTGCTCACTTACTACCTCTAAACAACATCACCACCATAGTTCATCTGCCCTTATTTCATGTTTTTATGTAGTTATTTTGATTACATCTTGTAACACTGTAAACTCTTCATTCTCTATGTAATCTAATGTATATTTTAATCTTTTAATAAAATTCTGTTGCTGTGTTGCAACTTAAAATGACAAAAATAAAAAATGATAATGATAACAATATTAATACCATGAAGAATAGACAGGGAGGGGGGGGTGAAGAAGTTGTCGTCGCTTTTACGAGGGGGTGTGATGAACGTTGTTGATAAATTAACACCGAACAGTAAAACTGTTGTAAATACTGAAGAAAAAAAACATTTTGAATGTTGCTCATCTTGTTACTAAATCATGCAAAAAAAGAAAAAAATCACTATAAAAACTGTAATGCATAGAGGTTTCAGTATTCAGAACTGTAAATTTCCAGCCCTGTTCAACAGGGTTCAAGACTTCTTTTCTCTCTTTTCTATTGTATGTGATTCTGAAACTGAAAAGTCATGACAAATGATGATTTGTGGCAGTGATTCCAATGTATTAAAGATGTTTAGTGTTACTTTCTAACCAGACTACACCCTGGACTGAAAAGTCTTCCTTGTGGTAGTTGTGTAATTTCAAACATGAATAAACCTTTTGCTTTCATGACAATAAGGTGTGTTTTCTCTGTTTGTAGGAGGTGTGACACTTTTCTCCATCATAAACTGAAAATGAAGAATACATTTTAATAAAGGGGTTGTGCACCTGTCTACTAATATTATTTTCGTACTAATTTATGTCCTCTCATCAATGACCATAATTTAATGAACCATTAGAATAATTTAGCTGTTTAAGAAATCTTCAAATCAGACAGGTTTATATTCACCGTCCTCATTCTGCATTTTGAGCTCTGTGTGAGCTTTCCTGCTATAGTACAAGGTAAAGATGACTTAACCTGGTTTGCAGCTACTGTGGAGCTGACATGGTTAGTGCAATTAGCTGAAATGTCAGGCAATTTTAATTCAGGCTATTTTTTCTGTCTGTTGTGGAAAGGCTGCCTTAATGGATCATTGGTTACCAATTCCACATGGAAATTGACATCCATTCATTCTCATTTTCTCAGCAAAGTTCTTCATTCCTATCTCGCTCCTGTGCTTGTGTCCAGTGTTGTTGTCTCTCAGTCATAGACCCTACTGAAAAGTGGTATCCAGCAAATACAAATTAATTTAATACTGCTGTCTATTTCTTCGGTTTCAACATATAAGTGTAGACAGTCAGGTAAAAGGAAAAAGAGACGTAACAGCACAAGCTTAATTCTATACACAGCTATACACAGACACTCCCGAGAGAGCATATTTGTCCACTCAACCAGTGCAAAACTTCACCGAACACCTTTCTTTCTCTGGAAATCATATCTTTATCCTGATATTACATGTCACAGATTTCCAAACGCACAGACATATTTTTTTTGTCACAGCAATATTAGCAATCTAGCAATT
Organism: Ctenopoma multispine; assembly: GCA_034779795.1. NCBI lineage: Eukaryota > Metazoa > Chordata > Actinopteri > Anabantiformes > Anabantidae > Ctenopoma > Ctenopoma multispine. The sequence goes on along the minus strand of JAUYWH010000027.1, from coordinate 6,675,790 downwards.
TCATTAGTAATGACTGAGTTATGGTTGGGGGAGCAGCATTTTACTCTTCTTTTAACATTTTGCCGACACACAAGGTTGTTTGTCTGTGGCAAAAAATGTTCTGTTCTAATAAAAGCTAACACATGTGCATGTAATGTTTGCTATCATGGAATTATGAAAGCGTTAGGAGTTTGAAGTCCAGTCCTGCTGCACTCTGCACCATTTGGATTACAATCTATTTGCTCATTCTACCTTTACAAATAGGTACATTTGCTTCCGCAAGAGTTCAACTATTAGATTTTAAGTACTGCACTCAGCAAAATTGGCCTCAGAACCTTTTAAATAAAGAAGTTACATTTTCTGAGATTATGCCTATTATAGATTTTTTAAGGGTTCATTACAGACGACGTTTTCTAAGTAAAATTCACCATGAAAAGCATGCATCATTAAATATGGAAATGCAGAATTATATTAGTAATATGCACCAAGCTATTGCCAATTAAATTAGAGAAAGATATCATTTATATTATTAGCGTAGAGTTCATATTAGATTAAATATAAAATGTAATTTTTCCCAGTTTGATTTATTGCTTATAGTGCATTGTTCACAGACCCATGTTACACAGTTTTTCAATAGAGACATTGTTTATATTAAAAAGTAAAATGCTTTAATTATATCACAATATTGCTAAATTAAATTTGTAGGAGGTTTACAAAGAAATGTGCCATATTTGTATTTTTCATTCTTAACTGAAACTCTATTTATTCACAGTGGTATACACAAAACCCTTAAGCATTCATGACTATTTGCAACTTCTTTGTTCACTTTTGGTTTGATGGAATTTCAGAGAATAAAATAAATGAGTCTTAGTTGGATCCAAGTCTATATGCAATGTTTTGTTGCTGTGATCAAAGATTTGGACAGTATGAGAAAACATACAAAGCTAATAGAGCATAAATCAGTGGGAAGACATTAGGAGACTGTTCCAGAAAGAAGACTATACAGCTGATTTGAGTTACTACACTACAGCAGATACATTTTACATATTTCACAAACCCAGCAACAAACACGACTAACAATCCAGCTGTCCAATGCATCCAGTTTTAGATTTCTGTGTATGAGATGAGCACAAATCTCACATACACTCACATTCAGTGTTCACAGCCACTATTTTGTTTATTGTTGTAAACTTTGGTTCGGTTGTGTGACACAGTGGAACAAAGTTCAGACATGGCCTGATGCCTTGTTTGATGAGTAGGTGATATATATAATCTGTGCAAGCAGTGAAATAGCCATAGTGTCGGTCTGATGCCATGATCTAAAAATATCTTTACCATCTTTTTTATTGTAAAACATGCACATATTTAAAGCATGTAAACTAACTTTATATTACAAAAAACACACGGTTTTATGAAAAGTTGTCTGTGACAATCACAGAATGAAAAAAAACATGATTTCCTTATTTTAAGCAACCTTTCTTGAATTTAATTTTTATTAGCATTTGATTCACAATACACTCTCAAAGCCAAAGCCATGAACTTGAGCGTAGTGTACAGTAGTTTGATTTACTGAGCAGGAGTATAATGGACCGGAGACTGTGCAGTAGGACTGACTCCTATTAAGAGATGAGTCCTGACTGGCCTTTGAGCTTAAAACAGTGGAGTTAATTAACATTTGATCCTATCACTACTTACATCTTTAGAAGTTCATTTTCAATTCCATTTCAACCCATTCACCCAGTTTTGTGCTTGAACACTGCTTTAAGATCACCTCATCGCTGAACTGGTGGTGGCTGATCATTGCTAGCTTGGCAAAAGCCGGCATGTGAAGGCTTGTGACAGGAGACAGATGTTTGCCTTACCTCTTAGCAGACACATGTCATCAAGCAAAGAGTGCCTTTGTGCTGCTCAAATGTACTGACACCAAGTCACAAAGAAATATAAAACCAACGTTATACCAGTGGCTAGAATTATTTATGACTTAGAACTTAATTTGGCTTCATTGCTGAACTAAATATGTCATTATTTACATCATATACAGTTATGAGTTGCCCAGGTCGATGACACATTTTCATATAAACACACACAGAAAGAGCAAATTACTAATGACAGCTCTTAAATTTATTTGATCTATAGAGTATACGCATTTAATGAAACTGGGCCTTTGTGGCCTGATTCATACTTGAGTGCTCTTGAACTATTTAAAAAATATGTTAAAAATGTGTGATTTCTGTAAATAAACAAATCTAGAAAGAGTGTTTGAGATTCATGAAATTTGAACATTAACTCATCCTGAAAATATGCCACTGTACTTGAAAGTGATGCCAGTTGCACAAAACACACTGACGTTTCCATCTGTGTGCTGTGACTAGAAGAAAGGAAATCTCACCACAAAAAGATGTCTTCCGTCCACAACTGAATTCAACGCATTGCATTTATAATACTGGTGATTATTTTAATTGAAAAATGTAAATAATGCTTTGTAGTTTTAGTGCCTTGTGGAAACAAACTAACAGTGATAGCATGAGAAGAACAGATAACAACAACACATCTTAGCCAGCAAACCTGGTTATAACCTATATACATTTACATACAGCTTAGCATTTTGTTAGTGTTGTGCACACACATGCACATGTATACCAAAGAGCACAGGTAGCACTATTCACACTGGATGAAGAATGGCACATATATTACTAGACAAAAGACTCCTGTTAGCTGCTACAAATATAATTAATATATTTCTTTTTTATTATATTGTACATATTGTTTTTCCCTAATACATGTGCAGTACATGCTGTTCTCTTTATGTTTTCTAAAGGACACACCAGGACAATATTTGCAGAAAGTTGTGTTTAATTACTGTGAATGTTTGGTATTTCGTGTAGTATATCAGCCAAGAGCTGGCAGAGCATGCCCATGAATGACTGAATGAATTGTTATGGTGGATGGAAAAATGCTTGATTAGATTGACAGGGGTAGAGTAAAATACTGAGGGAACATCCTAAATGTGCGTTTGAGCAGTAGCTGCTGCAATGATCCTGTGACTTATAGACTCATATAAATGGAACACAGATAAACAGATATCTGTATATTGAAGGTACCTGCTGGAAAAATAAAATAATGTAACCTTGGAAAAAAGGTGCTCTGGGAATTTTCATTTTACCATTTTGATCCCTGGAGACATTTTTTCACAGTTCATGTCTTATACTACAGAGAATATGTAAGGATGAAAATCTGAATTATAATGGGCTAATATAAAATTTAAAGTACCGCAACAAACTAAATTATAACATGTCACATTTTCAAATACCATTCAAAATTTTGCCTCATGTATTCTTCAGCTTCTTTCACTCCCTGTGTGTTTTGTCTGTCACCCTGTCTGTGCTTGAATGTATATCCTGACACTCAAAAACAAATGGTCCTGTTGTCAGCTCCTGAAAAAAAGATAAAGCTGCTGAACCAATTTGTTATTCAAGATCAGGCAAGAGGGTCATTGAATAAGCATGCCAGACAACAGACTAAATTCATTTACAAGCTATAAAAAAGTATGAAGTGACAAGTCTACCTAAAGTGACACCATGTTTGTGACTAGATGCTTGTGATGTTTTTTTTTTTTTTCCTTTTTTCAAAACATAAAATGGTCTGTTAAATATCTTACAGTTACATTTGCACATGCTGGAGGTTGGATGATTCAAAAGATGATTGCAACATGCTGGGAAAGATCAAAAGCTTCTGCTTTGAGTATCCAGAGTAATATAAGATCGTAAAGGATCTCTACAGTCAGACTTACAGTATCTTAAAAAATGGTTTATAACCTGGATGGGCTTTATTGTTCACCCTCATCATTGTTTTCTGCAATAGTTGTTTCAGCAATAGGTTTACCTCTCCAATAGTCTGCAGAGAGGTCATTTGTTCTTCCTACAACTAGACTCAGAAATGAGTACACTATGGAGTGTCCAACCCATTGTCTTAGTACTTTTTTCCAGCAGCACAGACACAGATCATTGCTTACCGTGTGTTTAGATACTGCTGAATGTTCCCAATGTGTTCTCCTGTGTGTCTTTGTCTGTGTGAGCCGTGTACTGGTGGGGGCATCATGATATCATAACTGCCATCAGTTCAACTGAGCGTAAAAAGCTTGACAGTAAGAAATTAGTCTTGTCCAAAGCTGATCTACGATACATAACCATTCTGCTGTGTTCACACAGAACGTGGATTTTGGAGGTGGTATCAGTGCAAACAAAGTCAATGAAAAGACACCAGCAGATGCACATATGAATAACCTGTTCTCATTCCCATGGCATCATAGTCTCCTGCTTTGCAGAGGGCACAGGGTGTCACATTGACTCCAATATTAATCTATTTGCTGCAGTATTTAATGCCCAAAGCAGCGTTTCCCATTGTACTGATTTTCAGCATAAATAACATGTTCATTGGCAGGAGCCATAGTCCAAAAGTGTTTTTCTACACTGTAAACTCACATTCAAAGGTTTATTTTGCTCCCGCTTTACGCTACTCTTCAAGGTATTTCTGATGGTTCTGCATTTGCTTTGATAAATTCATCTTTGATTCCGTGTCTAACGATTAAGATTATGATTGTCTGACATGTTGTGCAAGTGTTTACATTTTGGATCATTTGCCCATAGACATAAATGTGATACGTAGTGACTGACTTTGTGCTATTTGTTTGAGTTAATGATTTATTGTATAGGAAGATTTTGGCTCCTGTGAACTGTAGTTTCATTTCATCATATCTAGGATTGTACTGTTGGAGTATTAATGTAACTTTGATTAAATGCTTTTCTGTTAAGTGTTGCACGTCTGACATACAGAGACTTATAACCAGTCACCAGTTAACCTAACTGCATGTCCATGCACATGAGTTTGGGAATAAAATGAAGTACGCACGGAGAACATGCCATCTCCACACAGAAACCCCCACAGTGATATTTAATATTTATTAAATATTATTATTGATACTCCTCATCGCTTTATGATGTACAGTAGCTCATCCCATTTCCCACATGTGGGACATGTGTTGACAAGAAGAACTGTAGTATTTCTGCTTGAAAATACATTAGACATATTTGAACCTGATTTTATTTAGACCTTTTACTTCTAAATGACTACACACATTACCAGGTTTCATAACAAGTGGGTAAAATTCTCTGATGGAAAATCTATTAAGATTAGATCTGTTTTCAGAGGCTTTTTTTCTAGTGTATGTAATATACAATTTATATATTTCTTATGTATTTAGGCTATTTATGAAACTACTGTTATGGAAGCAGGCTACCCTGTAATTTTAATTGGCAATCAAAAGGCAAGACTTTATGCCAAACCAAGTTTTCTGGCTGTTGGGTGTAGTTTCATATTCAGACGACAGATATGAGAGGTGTATTAATCACTGTTTTAATTTAACTCTTATCGGTGAGTAAGGGTATTCCCAAAATGTTCACTGTGATTATTTCGACCACAAAGCATGAAAATACATTACCGCATATCATAACAAGTTGGTAAAATGTTCATTTTCTGAAATTGATCCAAACATAAAATCCAGACTCTCCTGTTGCTCTGATTTTAATAATTACCTGAAATAACAACAGATTTGTACACATTTTACTTCCTCCGTGCACAGACGAGTGCAGCGTGGCTATAGGCTACATTGTGTAATGGGAAGTCATTAGCTTTTGGTCTGATGCGGTTTGTTCTCAGTCCCTCGCTGCGACATTTATATTTCATATCTTATGTTTCACACTGTATTAACAGCTGTGGCTTGTTTTTGCCATCTGCAGACAATTACTTTAGTTTACTTGGCTTTGTAATAATAACATGTTTTCGTCTTGCAACTCTCTCCATAGACAACATACTGCAAATCCTTGACAGGTGCCGAGGCATTTGCTCGGGAGACATGGTGAGGAGGATTATTACTGCATTATTTAGTTCTCCTGAAATAAACAAACACATTCCCTTCCTGGCATCATGTGCGACTAGCAAGTCAGCAGTGTGTTTTGCATCGCTCCAGCTCGGAGCAGCCAATTATGATTTAGGTCGACTACCAAGAACCTTAGTGTCCCTTTTCACCTCCAACAAGACCCACTTAGTGTTGAATATTTTCCTTTCCATACCCTCTCATTTGCTCAGTATCTCCTCCTTTTATGACCTTTTTACATTCACCTTGCCTTGTTTCACTTACTTGCTATCACCACAGTGGCTCAGGTTCCGCTCCACAGTCTAGTTTCAGTATAATAACTTGACACTTCACATTGCATTAGTCTTAGTCCCGACAACAAGGTTATGTGACCTATAGTGTCAGAGAGCATACGCCATACTTGCCTGGAGTAGCTATTTATCAAGACAGCTTTGGGCCACCTATGATTCAGAGCAGAACAAATACAGATGTGAGGTGGTTACACTGAGGACATATTTGTCCAGCAACCAGAGCTTTAGCTAGCAAACATCATCATACACTTTGCTCTCACTTGAATGGGATTCGTAACCCTATACAAGCCACCAGGATCCATGTCATGACATAGTAATGAAGCACATAATAAAACATTTAGAGATTTTTTTTTTTGGAGTATCAGTGTTGAAATATTACATACTCTGCATCTTCAACTATTGATTGAGAAGAAAGAGAGACTATTGCCATTAGCGTGAAGGCAGTGTGTATCTCCTGGAAGGGGAAGTATCTATAGGCTGCAGAGAACCAGGCTGACTGTGAGCCACATGTCAGTAGGAGTCCAGTGATGCCCACTGGCAGGATGTCGTCAGCCATTCTACCACTCCTGGCCATCAGACCTGATGAGCATACCGATATTGACCATTGAGAATATTATCATTAAGAGGAATTGTATTCATTTCCTTTGTGTCACATCTGGTTTTTGATTATTATTTGGGGATTTCTTGACACTTTGATCCAGTGATTTGCCAAAAAGTGCACTTGGATAACATCTTCCATCACATTCTTTAGTCTTTATCTCACTATCATAACAATATCTGAAATTATAAGTGAAGTCACACACATGCAAAAAGTAACAAAGTGTTTGTCCAAGTGTTTGTTTAGCTTACTTTAAATCAACCCAGGATTCTTCTCATTTTGTTGCTTTTTAACTGTGCGTCTCCTTTTCATAACAATCACTAGATCTGAATGTTGGTGTAAGAAGCAGGTTTTTAACCCGTGAGGACACTTATACACTGGTATGTACTGGAGACCCATTAAAGGGGCACTCCCTCTATTTTAAACACAAAGTTCAGTTTACTTGTTATGAGAAATACTACTCAGCATGTGAAAAACAAAGCAGAGGCTTCATTGTTATTGTGGTTATGGGTAATTTCATCAGGGTAATATTCTCTTGGGATTTAATCATTTTTTTAAACAAAACCCTGTATTTCAATTTACACTGCATTTACCAGACAGGGCACGTGTGGCAAGTCTGACTATTATTGGAACCATATATTTTTGCACATTTGTATATATTTTGCATTTTGTTTAAATTTATTTTTATTACATTTACCATGCCCCTGTTTATTAGTACTTACAATACCTCATTAGACAATGGTCAAGAAGCTAGCTTAGATTAAACTTCCTTTATAGCCACGACAACAACTGTGTGTTGTGAACAGCAAGTCTTTGGTAATCATGATTAAACCAAAGAAAGAATAATTATAAGCTTAGTGATAAACCAGGCAGTGGCACTGAAACAACACTGAGTTGTTGACATTCCACATTTCTCAGCATTAAGCTGCGCTGTGCTTTAAGAATCACCTCAGAAAGCTGTGTAACCAGTTTGGCTACAGTGTTGATCTGTGCTACAATCTGCACCACTGTGCTGCATAATTTATTTTATTGCACAAGAAGTAAACCCCTATCACTCTTCCACACAATCGCAGCCTTAGTAAATGTGTTTATCTTGTTTATTTCTCTCTCACTCTCTCTCTTTAAGTCTCTAGGGTCCAAGCGGCCCCTGTCTGTTTCCTGGTGGTGTCTGAGAGCCCAGGTCTATAAGGCACCAGGATTATTTTCCCTCTGTAGCTGTTGTCACTAGCATGGACTCAACTAATTCATCTTGCTAATGGCAGGTGGGTCAGATGCGTGTTATAACTGTGATCTGAGGTTTTTTTCTGCCATCTTTTTTGTAGCTGTAGTTCCTTGATCTAATAAAAATAGCAGAATTTGCTTTCAAAGAAGATATTTCTTCCTGCCATCAACATATTCACCCTATCAGTGTTACCATGTTATTAGGAAGATATGCAAATTTAATAGTGAGTTTTAGTTAAAAGCAAAAAGTTGTCAAAGTAATGAAATATATATAATCTTTATAAAACAAAAAATCAGCAAAAACGGCTGATCAAGAAACAAATAATTAAATACTCTTTTTTTCAGAAGGATTATAATGAACTCTGTGTTTTTTTAAGAGTTAACAGATTTTTTGGAGTTAGCACAATGAAGTCAGCAGTCAGTTGGAGTCACTGGGGCATGAATCTCCAGAGAGCGGTGGACATGGAATGAGCTCAGGCTGATTTCAGTCAGGAGGAAGGTCGTCACCACACAAATGAAAAACATGAGAAGTGGTTCAAGGTCTAATCAAGTCCTCAGACTGCACTCACTGGGAGCAATTAAGTCCTCCCTCTCCCTCCACATAGGTAACCAGATCCCCCTATTGACATTCTCAATAAAAGGTCATTTACTGTATGGATAAAATGATCAGCCCCCATTGCCTGACAACCTTATATCAGAAAATTAACTTGAAAATTGTGGTCAGATTTATGACCAAAAAAATTCTACATTACTTACAAAATCGACTAAAGCATAAAATTAAAGAGACAATTCACATGAAAGAACAAGAGGAATACATTTAAGAACAATAAAGGGCTGCACTGTCTATTTTAAGTGTACACGCAGAATCCTTACTGCATGAATTTCAAGACCTTGGCACTGAGTCCAAGCCAACCGCAGGAATTCATTACCATCATTGCTAGTCTGACACAAATTAAGTCCTGGTACTTTCTGTCTTGCCGCTCCGACCACAATACTTCATCATAAGTCATCCTTAATTTGTATGGTTGTCGCACGCAGTTGTTGTCAAGTCTGTTGGCTTGCAGCTCCCTTTGTCAGAGCCTGTCAGGACTGAACAGACTGGCAGGGAGAGAGCGACGCAATTTTCACACTCTGATCCCACCTAGAATGCCTACAAAACACTCGTTTGCCTTTGAGCCAAAATGTAAAATATAGTCCCCGTAAGTGCTCGCTGTACTGTCTCACTTCACATACTCTTTACAAAGTGTGACATCATGGCTGTAAGAATATATATATGATACCATTAAAGACCAAGCTGTAACATGATGCCATTTTGGCTTTAAAACCCTATTTCAAAACAGGATTTTACTGATTGTGAGAACATGTTTCCTTTTTCCATCGTTCAACTCCCAGGAGATATCAACCTGTCTCTGTTTCTTCTCCTAGCATCTGGCTTTTATAAGAGATTCCTCTTCAAATTAAATGCTATTTTGATGCTTACCACATAAAACCAAATTGAGGTGGAAATGCTAAACAATACTTTAAGAGTTGTTACTAATAAAAAAAAATGTAGGTTTGACATATTAGCATTATCTTTCCAGGGTAATAACAAGCAGATATAACTTAACTATAACTCATAAGCATGACTAGATCATCTTAAACACTTACACCGTGCAACACACTATCTGGCCTTTCTGCGAATAGCTCTTCAGGGTTAACAGCCTTATGTCCCTAGTCAAGCATACATAATGGAAATAGGATGAGAGGGTTGGGAAATCATCCCTCTCTAAATTCTGACCAAAGAGCTAACACAGTCAACTCTGAATATATAAGATTAACAGAACAGTCCTTAGAAACTAAAAATAGATTTTCAATCATTCAGTAGGTAAGAAAATACTCTGCACTCCAGGACAATATTAAGAGGAAACACAAAAAATCAACAGCAGAGAAGAAAATTGAAACGTCTGGCAGTGGGGAGTCAGCCGTCATTTCACTTGAAATTCTTTTTCTGCCACCCCTACATCTCTGTTAATTACTTCCACAGCAATACACAAATTCCCCTGGGCTCTTTACCAAAAAGCAATAAACATTGTACCACTGACAAACAACTGAAAAGAATAAAACAAATGTAACCAATTAAACAACATTTGTCCTGATTGGTAAGACTTCACCTTTTCTGATGGTATTTGTCCTCAAAACAATTATCTACTCCCTTTATTTATGTGTGATTAAAAACAGTACCTTCTTAAAAATAACACTGATATCAGCTGTTTCCGGTATTAGCATCCCTACCTATGAATCATGTGCCTTTAAACAGATAAGCATTAGTTAGATTAATACGTTACCACAAAAAGTTCATCTATTAGCACAGAATTAGTTTGTAGTTCTGTACCAATAATTATAATTGATTATTGAGCTCCAGTGAAAGGCGACTCAAAGACACACCAGTCTTTGCCTATTTGTAATTTTTACATACATGAAACTACCCTCAAAAGTTTAACAAAAGCTTTGTGTTTCCTTGCAATGACTTTGAGCAATATTTTAGTAGCTTGTGCTCTGTAGCTTTTTGCTCCAGGCACTGAAATCTTAGAAACACAAGTATTACATCTTCTGCAAGATCTACCTCAGAATCAAATTATGATTTAGATTTTATCATTTTGGTTTTTTTTCACATTTGATAGTTGCTTAAAACACAGAAGCAATGGACAAAGCATGAGATTCATTATTGTTACAAATTCTGACTTTAGTTTATCATCTGATAATTTCACCTACAGGACACGTGTGGTTTATCTTTATCTATCAAATAGATTGGGCAGCCCTTTGAATTGAAACCACAAAGACAAAGATTTGGAAGGAAGTAGCAAGTAAATGGCAGATTTTCTTCTTTGTTTTCTATCATTGCAAAACCCAACCAGCAGCCCAGCAGGCAGTGTTGGGACTAACACAGAGAATATTGTCTACTTTTGGTCTGTAAGTGAATTGGTCCAACTTCAACATGTAACACACCGTGCTCTGGCTGGGCTTTTTGTGTTAGCACTGTAGCAGAGGAAAAACTGCCAAGTTGCCTGTTAAACAGTAAGCACTCTGGTGTTCCTCACATTTACAATAATTCCAGTTTAATCACTGTTTAAAGCATGAGATGATTGTGTGGGGGATGCAGAGGACATAACGGTGTTGTAAGGACCGCAATTATCAGCAACATTTACTTCCTGATAGAGTGGATCCCACTCTTTCAGCTGCTGTACGTTTAATACAGAGTTTGGTAGAGTTCGAATAGTTGTTTATCCCCAGTTTTTTGTCTTTAAACTAAGCTGAGCTACCTGTCTGCTATTTGTAGCTTTATATTTACCTACCATGACGTTTTCCATATTTTACTACAATACATTTATTAAATTACTTAAACATTTTACCAGAAATGTCTTTTTTTTCCATATATATAAATGATTGAGTATATATTTGACTCTATGAGAATCAGTATCATCCCAATATCTGTGCACTTCAGCAGAGGAAACAATGCAGCTGAGTCTGTTGAATAAGTAAAGAGACACTATTACTAACACATTCATGTTGGCAGCAATGAATCCTGGATGTGGTGAAGGGCTGTATTTATCTGAGAGTGGGACAGATACTGAAGAGGGTTATCAACAGTTTCACACATCTACCGATTTCCTGTGAAGTGAGATGCACCATAAAGACACAAGAAAGGGAAGAATAACTAGCAAGAAATGTTGTAAAATACTGTAATTATTGATGGATTAGAGCATTTTAGGTAATTACTGAGTTGTTCCTATAAAACGTCAGGAACAAGCGTGATGTCTTTATATTTTTATTGTCCATGTTGACTGGTTTGCCCTAAATGGCTTCAGTGTAAAAGCACGTTTCAGCAAAAGGTGTCACCCCAGTACATCTTGTTATGTGTTCATAGTGCTTACTTGCAAAGTGCCATTCTAATTCATGTCTGAGTGGGCATATGCCACACAAAGCACACCTCACACAGAGAAGTGATTTCAATGTGAGCATGTACTGTAAGTTTCAGGAAAGTATAGTTGAACTGATGCATTGACATGACATCAAAAGAAACCTCAACATCAACATATATCTGGCTATCTTTGGAAAGTGATGATGATCCTAGCTGTTCTTCTCATCAACAGTGAGAAAGATTGCAATGTACAGCCGTCTGCGAGCAACATCCCATCTGACATGTTGACACAGTGGGTCCTTAAAAGTGCATGTGTCAGGAACTCGGAACTAATAGTGCAATGTCTAACTTCAGAAGATTAGCCAAGCAATGACATAAACTGTGGCTGCTCTGGTGTTTAGAAGTCGTTTTTGAAAAATGCGTGTGGCACTCGTACGTGAGGAGAGAGAAATGAAGGTGACGGGAAAGGCTCTGCAAGAGTGGAAAGTAAGTGAAATGTAAGTCATAGGTAGCAATATTTTGATAAAGTAATCATGCTTCAGGAGCAAACCTCGGACTCTGATATCAGCCTTTGGTGATTCCGCGCCGTTCCTCCGTACATGGCAGCATCAGATTTACAAATTGAAAATCATTAATAATTCTAACCAGGATGTGATAAATCTGGAATCACTCCCGATGAACCTGGACACACTTTCATAAATCAAAAAGATTACTTGGAAATTTTTTAAAGTCTGACGTCAAAGTGTCAGGCTTACTAATGGTTTTTGTAGATCCCTTACCGTGATATATCATTAATCTGAGATACATTTGAAGTGTGTCACCGGGGCAATATGTGATCCCTCTAATATTAGGAACATGCTGGTCTGTGTCAATACAGGAGATAGAAGGGATAAAAGCAGGCGGGGGTATGTGAGGAAACGTTGCCGTGGGTTACATGTTGATAAGGCAGTTCGATGAATATTTCAAATGGTCATACAACAGGAATATAATATGTTTACATATTTTAATTGTCCGAATATTCTCGTGGTGCAAAGTGATAATGAAGATGATGATGCATTGCAATCAAAATACATAACCTACTGTAAAAATGCTAACAGCAACCTCTTAAATCCTGAGAATACCCACACACAAAAACTCTGTGTCCACATCGCTGCTGAAATACCTTCTTTATTCTGAGAGCAGCGTTGCTGAGACTTAGGAGTGCTATTGTGAAGAAGGAGGTATTCACCGTGATGGTGAACAGGGCACCTCTGTAATCTAAATGTCATTCACTGAAAGCATCTCCCACACAGCCAATGGCTTTCATCTGAATGTGCCTCCAAAAGATTCAATTACTTTTTCTCTCTTTCTCTTTCTTTCACCCTCTGATCCTCACCCTTCTTCCCGTGCACTAGTTGCTTATCTGCTGTGATTATAGTCATTATGAAGCAGCCGTGTCTGTAGTGAGATTTCATCAGGGGCAGACATGCTCAGCCAGCTGCCTCTGCAACTAGGTCCCGTTTAGTAAAGGAGCTGTACAAAGAGCTAACTGGAGAAGTGCTGCACAGACAACCCCTTGGTTTACCATACATGCTTACAGATAATTATGTGTTCTGTGTGGTGTATTCACTTATAAACATTATTCATATTAACATGAGTGGCTCCATCTGCAGTACACAACTGCATAAAGGTTATGTGTAATGCACAACTCTGACTGCATTTCCTATTCTGGTGAAGCAAAGGGGATGAGTGTGGCAGCCTGAGGATAGAGGGCTGTATCAGACAACACAGGTGCTCTTTTCATGTTCAAAATCTGTTTCTCACACGTCTCCGTCTAGGTTTCAGCTGAGGGGGTGGAGTTTAAATGCAATGGAACAAAACTCATTTTTTGACAATGACATCAAAGGAGATGGCTGCTTTTGTGTTTGAAGTGGAGCATGTTTGAAGTGTTCTGAAGTCAGTGGAGTGGTAGGGCAAGTTCATTGTTGCTTCGCTCTGGGGATGATTATCAGCTGCTATCGGCACGAATCTCTGAAACAACTGTCAGCATGACATGTGAATAATGATCTCCCTTTTTCACCTGCTGACGCCTAACCAGCTCTGACACCTAAATACCTACAGTACTACTAGAGTTCAGACTCTCATTTCTTTCTTTGGCTCTAGTTTTAGTCGATTCCCGGAAAATGTTGAAATTATGGCACATGCTTTAATTTCACCCTCTTCAGCAGTTATGTGGAATTATACATACATTCATAATACATTTAAATTGTTGTTAGCTGTATTGTGCATTTATAACTGTGTGTACACAGTTGTTACATGTCCTACATCATGTAATCTAGGACCTACAATTGTTTGTGATCCAGCATATTCACTATTTTTAATTTGTATACCACTTTAAATCTACTGTGCAAATGTTCAAACAGTTAACAGTTTTAAACATATGTTTAAAAGTATGTTAAAAGTTCAACAAAGAATAGCAGATTGAAGATATAATTAACTACTTGTATGTTATTAGTGTTGTACACTGTGTGAACTGTTTATTTGTAACCTATATTATATTATGATTCCTTCAGTAAAGGACTTGAATATAACTCTTGAAAAAAATATTTGTTTACAGTTTAATTGTATGATGTTATACTTGTATGATGCAGTATATATGGTTTATATAATGCAGTCTTACTATCATATACTGGATGATGACAATTTTATTATACTGTGTTAGTTCTATTGTATCAGCTAATACTGTCACTGTTAAAATATCCTTAAACTAGCTCACACCTATTTAGTGTTATTTATTTAAGCCATTTATTATTTATATATAAAAACATTAGAGGAAGCATTTTTTCTTAAATGATTGTTATTAAAAAATGCAAACAAACTTTCACACAAAAATACCACGCTTTCTTCTTTTCTCTGACAATGAAGTGAGTCAGACAGATAAGGTTGACACTGCCCTACATATCAACTTGACTTTGATATCAGCTCCCATCATAACTATTTGCCTTTAATGGTTACATTAACCTAGTAAAATAGACATCTTAACAGTCCTCCCAGTATGTGTAGTGGAGCTCTAGATTTAGCTGGACCTCTAAAATCCTCCTCTACTAACTATTATTGTACATGGTTTGGCAGTCTATAGTCCAGCCTGTAAAATCTTTCAGGAAGGGTCATTAAGGATATTTCATTATCTCCATATTGCCAAGGTCAGGTTGTCCATATATCCACTTTACAGCTGCTAGGGGAATATGCTGCGACTGTAGTATAATAGACCAGAAAATGTCCACACCAGGAATGATGGGAAATCAATATTGAGGCCCAGCTCATCAATACAAACCCCATTTTCACAAGCAAGAAGAAGGTACTCGGGAAAAAAATTTTGAGGAAAACAGATTGAATCAGAACAGGAAAATAAAATTAAACTATGTTTTATTGTTAATAAAATGTTTGTTTTTCGGTGTACAGTATGCTGGGAGACTCGTCACAGAAGAGGTTTAAACCAGTTTGGCTTGATTTTGTTTTAATCTGCCAGCACTGGATCAGGCAGTCCATAAATGTCCCAGCACAGTCATGTAACCACGTTAAAGGAGAAAGAAACATGGGTTGTGACAATGATTTGCCCCATTTGTTACAGCAGTGGCAGCCAGGGGCCTCAATCTGCCTTTGGTTTGTTAGAAGAATGTTGATGCCTTCAGTTTATTGTAGGGTAATGGTGAGAAGAAATGTAGGATGCCAACAAACAAAGCAACATTTCTATCATCACGACTTAGTGAGAATGTGAACTGTAAACCATTCAGTCACTGCTAAAACAATTCCACTTTCATATGAAGATGATGTTTCACTCCTTTTTCTCATTTGGCATTTTTGATTAATTCAATTAAACATGAACATAAGACATACATAACACTATTCTAAGGTGGAAGGTGTAAATCTGCAAGGTGAAATGCTCAGTACGTGTAGAGTATTTGTTAAATAAATGTTGCAGAGCATGTTGTGGTCCAACAAGGAATTTACAATGTGCTATGGTGGAGAAAAGAGAAAACAGCCTGTGGTTGTTTAACCAGCCAGTGGTAGCCTTGGGCGTTGTTTGTTTATGCAGCACAGCTTCCAACAAATGAATATCACACTGGCAAACTGATGTTGGAAAAAAAAAGCATGGACTGTGCATACAAAAGCTTCTCCTTTCCTTCCCAAACCACCAACAACATCGAGACATTCCTATATACTACAGGTGTGTTCTGTATTTTTCCAGATAGTAAAGTGTATATTTGAGCACTGACTTACTGTATGTCACAAACACTGACTCACTGTTCTTACTGTATAGTAGATACATTGTCTTTGTGTGAACATTACACATTGTCTGCTCCCTGCTAATGGCTTATTGACCATGTATGGTGTAATGAGACCTTGGGTGCAGGGTATATGAGAGTGATATATGAGGGTGAAAATCAGCCTCTGCTGCACTGATGACCTAATTTCAATATTCAGGGACTTGGGGATGGAAATGACACTTTTCAAATTTAAGTGCTTTGTATTAGCCCCTGGCTTACTGTACTTCTGCCTAATCCCAGTCCACAGACAGAACCACACACTGCACAAAGAGACCACACTGGCTGGTAGACCTTCCAAATTACAACCATTCATTGCGAACACAGCAAGGTGTGCACCCTACAACCACATGGCAGCATGCGCAGAGAGCAAGCATTTGACTTGTTCTAGGAGTCACCTTCATCTTTTTTCCATTCAGCTGACTTGATGCATGCATTCAAGAAAAATAAAGCAGAGGCAGATTCCAAAAGGGTTCTGTCTTCAGAGATAACCTTGAGGATGTATGGCATTTAGCATTCCGCTCAACCCCGGTCATGGCTTTCTGATAGCGGTCATGGCTTCCCTAAAGCACATATTTTGATTCCTATCCTTACGTAGGGGAAACATTAATACCCTTTCATGGTAAATGGGAGAGTTTGCTATATTTTTTTTCCAAGAGAAGCAGCTTCAAACTGGAATTTAAAGACTGTCATTGTGTGTTAGGGCAAAAAGAGGATGAAGCTCGATGACCTATTTGCATTTCTGTCTAGGAGAGGAGCAAAACACAAAGGTGGGGTGTATGTTGTGAAAATGCAGACTTATTTATCATTCATTTTTTATTTATGTTGTATTAGTGAGTGGAGGTGTCATGTTTGGCACATCGAAACTCAGTGTTCTGCCAAAGAGATGTGACGCCAAGAGAAATAGGTGTTGTTTTAACCTTGGGCCTGATTTAAGCAAACATGAATATATTACATCCAGTATCCTTCTTCCCCTAGCTGACGTGCTCCCACTATTCTTGCAGTGCTACTGTATATTAAGTGCAGTTTTTACTATAGACAGGAATATGAGTTGTCAGGTTCTGCACAAAGGACAGGTGAACCACAGCATGGCAGCTTTGCTTTTGTTCTTCGACATGGCAAAAAAAAAAATCCTGAAAGACACTGTACGTTATAATAAAAAGTCAAGAGTACAAGTAGCTAGATACATTTTGTTCTCACACCTGAGATGCCATATGAAAGCAGATGGGACAGTGTGCTGGCCATGACTACTGCTACATACTGTAAGTAGAGAATGTGTGTGTTTGCGTGTGTGTATTTCTGTCTGCCGTGGGGACAGCGCAGTAGCTCATGAGGTGCTCCGACAGGTCCACTGTGTGTGGTGTTCTGCAGCATCAGCAGCCGGACAGGGGCCAGACGGTGGATTTATGATGCCGGGAGCGGAAATGACCTGCTTCTGTCATTGGGTGTGTGCCCCATCACGAGAGGCCCTAAACTATATTGGCACAATGCTGACAGACATGTTTGTCATCCAGTCAGTTTTGAAGATACCAAGCAAGGGGTATTACTTGTTTGACAAGCCCCTCCACTCAATCTGTGCCTGCATGTGTGTGTGTATGTGCAGCTGCTTTTTCTGCTCTGTCTACTCTTTTTTTTTTTTTACTTTGAGATATGTTGCTTCACATCAGCTATTTACTTGTTATTCAAATTAGACCTAAATGACAAATAACACACACAAGTGATACTTTTCTAGCATAGCAAAACACTATTATAATATATCATACAATACTATATACTGTAATTATACCTACCGACTTATATATTATATTATAGACAACTGATTAATTTCCAAATAATGTATTTGTAACTTTATATTTTATGTATATTCAAAATGATTCTACATTCACATTTATGCAATCTTCACCGTATCAGGAGGAGGTTTCAACTTTCCAGGATCAACTGTGAAAGTGTTGCATGAACAGTGACACCTTCTGGCATCCTGAAAAGACCAAGTGTGACTGGATTCAGAATTCAAGCCACTGCTATTACATCTTGAAAACATACAGTAGGACTACAATGTTACAATTTTCGTTCACTAATGAACCAGTGTAGTGGGAGACAATCAAACCAGCAGTTTGTGTATTTCAGATACTTCTGTAAGTAATTTGTGATTGTTGAACAGATTATATCACATTATTGTAAGTGAAAATTATTATAAGCTCGACTGCAGCATGGTTTTACTGCATACATTTGTATAAAACGACTGTTGTTGGATTTGTGAATTGGATTTGGATTTGTTTACCTTTATCATTTTTCATCTATCTGCTTTATCAGAGATAATGTAACTAAAAGAGTGAAAAAAATTCTCTAACAGCATCCACTCCAAAGAGGACGATAGGCTTATTTCCATGGAGCTTGTTGCTCATTCATTTTGTAAGGCAACCAATAATTGTGTGACATAAACATGTTTTACACAAAGAAACTTAAACAAAGAATGCATGTGGAAAAAGCTAAGAGTGCCACATTGTAAAAAGACAGTAGTTGCTGTAACTAGGAATTTGTGATCACTGCAGGAAAATCAACACATTGATATAAAATTGGAAAACAAAAAAAAGGACCCAGCTAACATAGGCACAAAATAGCAGAGACTGTTAATAGCAAAGACTGGTACTACAGGATCCAGCTGTAATTTAACCATGATCATATCTTAAATTGATCTGAGTGTAAAATGACGGACGGTGCTGTGACAAAAGCCATCTCAACAGCAAATCACTTAATCAGCTTATTTAGTAAATGTACAGCATTTATTTAAAATGAGAGCACTTCATTAAAGACTTTGGGTCGTGATAGCTGTTTGAAATTCGGAGTGATTTTTAGCAATTTTGACATTAAAATCTCTGACCTACTTATGTGATTTACACAGCAGACACCAAATTTTGTTTCTATCCACTTGAACTTCCAAAGATTTCCTCCATCACTAAGCAACCATCTACAGAGCCTTGCCTCTCCCATCCACTCTGATGAATATTTTATAAAGATGCAAAGATTTCCTGCTTCTCAGTGTGTAATCAAATGCACACAGTACTGCAGGGATTTAAGGAAGAGATATAAAGTCACATCTTAAGGAGGAAATCCATTTTTCTCTAGGCTTGCATTCATTTAGGAATCAATGTGCCTCTCAAGAGACTGGCTATTTGAATAACACACACACACACACACACACAATTGGAAACCTTTTTGTTATTATTCTGATCTTCTGAGCTTTAAATGTTTTTAGACAGCAAGCATTAATGGACTGCAGGTACTTAGCAATCAGAAAGTTATCATGTAGTGCTTAACTGAACACTTATGAAAGATGTTAAATTAGAAGAGAAAATAAGGTCAAAACGAGGCAGTGAACAAAACACAGCACTTAATATTACAGTCTGGATTCACGGTCTATAAGTAATATGATTTAGTAAAACAGGTTTTGGTCTATTGTTGTTACCGGCACACTGAACACAACAAATTCATGTCGCTTGATACGTTTTGTGATAAAAACTCTGAGTTTGAAGTAACTGATGTAACAACTTTTTTCATTCTTGCTCAGAGTTGATCTTTGTGATTGAATCTTACAATTTGTTCCAGTTTTACAAATGCCATTAGAAAATGGAAGCAGTGATAAAAGGAAAATAGAAAAGTGATTAATTTAATACACATATATTTATCTATAATTATATTTTTTCTCTGCTCAGCTGTGTTTTCATTTGCATAAATTCAATGCCCTCTGAATATCTGATACACTGTTTTCCTTGGAGCTACTGGCACAGTGTGCAATCCATTTGGGTCCCCCTGTTATTTTTATTGTCAAGTTTGAAATGCTGTAATGCTGAAACTGTTTTAATTAGTACTCTGCACTTTATGGAGATCATTGTTCATGCTTGCCTAATTATGTTTAGATGGCCCAAATCTCCATCAAAGGAAGCCATTATCCTACATCGATGGTGAAGCGACGGGATTCCATCTTCACCCCCTAGACAAGGCTATTACTGCTCTGCCTTGGCTTGGACACGCTAAATAAACACATCAATTTCATAGGTCTGGAAAGTTAGAGATTAAAGGGAAGATTGTAGATCAGATCAGCTGCATATGGTTGAAGATACAAATACTGCACTGTACATCTGTGTTTTTGCACAGGCAGAATCAACCAGCACTGGACTGTGCTCTGCAACAAATTTAACCAAAAGCCACAGAAAGCAATTCAATGATACACTTCCATTGCTTATATATTCCTTTGTAATGCCTAATGGTGGTACTAAAGAGCATGGGGGATGGGTCTGATCAGTTATGTAGTTTTGTTTTTTTGCATGCATCCTTGCCCGAGAGCCTAGTGAATGTGATGGTTTCATATTTGATTAGGCAGCCCAGGGGCCTCAGCAGTCCAGCCCTGCAATGGGCCGGCAGGGGCCTTGTACAGGCGTCTCATTGCTCACCACGCCTCAGTGGTGATGTACACATCGAGTGTGACTGCCCGCTTGATTTAAACAGCAGTCCGGCCTCAATGTGGGTGAGCGCTCAGTGCAATATTGTGGTCCATTCATCCAGTAACCACTGGACATTGGTCTCTGCCAAATACATCAGGCTTGCCACCACATTTGTGTTTGGAGTGAGTCAATCGATGGCGTACGAGCGCCGTGAGACTTTATGCTTGTGTGCCATGCTCCCTGAACACTGCATGAAACAAATTTCAACACAAATATTGACAAGAGCAGCTTCTGTGCTGTGTCATATTGTAAATCCTGTGAATTTAAACTTAATTTGAAATTGAGCTTACTCTCTCTCTTACTATTTTGAACGATCTGCCTCTTTTTGTTTCCATGTATGTAGCACGTTCACGATTAACCCTTTCTTACAAATATATAAATAAATTCTTAAGAAAGAAACACACCTCCCTTCAACTACTATATAGTTGTGAAGTTTGGTGCCACAGCCACTATGCTGGTCTGGCATGACCATTAGGGTCTGGTAGCTATTATTAGTATGCTAGCAGTCTGTAGCTGGATCACCTTTATGCTGCATTTTAGCAATTACCATTAGTCTCTACTTGTGCTTACAGTTCCCCCTAAACTGAACAGCCTGAAAACTCAAATCGTGCACAAATTCATTAATTTCATGATGTTATTTGGTACATGGTGTTGGTGTTTTTAGACTAAAATATGGTTAAAGATATTGTTAAGTGTCTGAGGGATTACTTTACATTTTCATTTTCCCTACCTAATATAGGTGTAATATTTTGCTAAATGTATTGTGTATATGTATATTTAAGTATATGTGAGATGGTCCTATTGCTTCAAAGACTAATTATGAGTTGTAAATCTTTTATTTTGTAGAGAACTGATGGGGAATCTGATGTTTGAGTCACTGACAGGCACTGCAGATGAACTTTAATTTGTCTTGTAACAACCATGGTAACTGGTGGAAAGGAAAACTGTGTGACTATTCACCCACAAGTTGTAACCAGAGGGCTAAAAACCACTGAAACCACTGTGCGATGAGATCACTAAGGATATCACAGCACTCCTCACAAAGTGTAATGAACAAATACAAAATTTTACAGTATGTTTCGATTTCAATTTCATATTCATCGCTCTGCACTAAACAATGATCCTATTTTCAATTTAGCGTCCCTGTAAAGTAGCCCATCACACCATTTCTTTATGTGAGTGCACAGCAGCCTGTGAGCACTGAAGTTATGTTTAGAAATTCAGTTCTTTACTCAGACCCTCAGCCTACAGGCCTTTGCTTTGCACGAAATGAGCAAAGTTATTTTCATTTCCTAATGGTCACCACAGCCATGCGGTAATGAGCAGGGCCACGGAGGATTGTTATTTTCTTAAGGACCAAATTAAAAAAAGAATGAAAGATAATCCTGAGTAGTTCCATCATTACAAAGGGAAGCCTAGAGGAGAGTCTCCAGTTCATTACTCTACATGCTCAGTCCTCCTGGTCCTACAGGGTGAGGGAATATGGGTGATAAATTGTGTATCCTTTCACTTCTTCAGTGTAAGTTGTTCTTAAAGGCCCAATCTGGAACTGAAATATAGTGCCACCTTTGAGATCCACCTGTTGTTGTGTTTGTATTTATTTTATGTATTTAACAACTCCCACAGAGAATGATTTTGTTCCTGAAAAGAAGACTATCAGGTATTTAGTAGCCTTTGAATGCATTTTGAGATCAGAATGATTTAGCTTTGAAAACTTTATAAACACTAGGAAAAGTTTATAGAAAAGAAACAGACATGACTTACATGTGGGCTTCTACAGCATGCCATATGTAGTGCACATGCTTCTACTGATTGTGGTTCAGTGTAGCATGGTTCAGATTGCTTGTGAATACAGTCTGCGATACTTGGTTTAAAGGTGAGGCTGCTGCTGCACATAGAGATAGAGATACAGGTGGAGCTGCCAGGTACATGAAGTAGTTTTCACAGTTTTGGACTCTAAGCTGTGTTGCTTAGATGAAGGCTGACATGTGAATCATGACATCATGCCAGTGGGCAGCCTTTTTTGAGCTCTGCACCAGTGAGGTCACTGGTCTCCTAATGACTTCCTCGGGGGTTCATAGCCAGCCTCCTTCTCTGCAGCCCATAGGGTCCCCCCCTCCTCCTCCTCCTCCCAGCAAACAGCTCACCCAGCATGGGCAGCTCAACGCTTGGCTAGCCTCTCTGCTCATTGTTCTTAATCAAGAAATGGGAGCCATAAAGATGCAGCAAGTGAGTTCATGCATACCCAGTGGGGTCCTTTTTGTCAGACAGTCAGATGAAGTAGAGTGGAAAAGGCCTCATATGGTGTACATACACACACGCGCACACACAAACACATATAGAGTAATTGTGTAGGGCACTGGTGGTTATAGCCGGTTTGTATGTGAGATAATCACATATTCAATTTGCATGAACTCTGAGCTCCTGCACTATTATTGGATACAGTTGTTGCACATTGTAATATTACAGCAGCACATTCTCAAACCTTCAAAGCAATGCATTTTCAGCACGCTATATATTTACAGTATTCTGCGTCCAAGTAATGGACCAGAGGCTTAGAGTGTTTTTTTTTTCTTACTACTTGTGCATCTTAAGGCAGGATGAGAGGCATGTAAATCAGGTAGCCCATGTACTTCTTTAATATTTAACATAGGTTATTAGACGGGGCAAAGATTTGACCCCCGAGCACTTCTGCACATCACATGAATAACTAATGTTGGCTGATTATGTTAATCAGCAGTACTAGGCAGTGATGATCACGAACGCAGCACCACTGCTGCAGGAGAGAGCTATAATCTCAGACGCTTCACAAAAACACAGCCCGAGCCCATCATTAGCTCTGAAACACAGCCACTGCTCACTGTGTGCAGCACAGGGTGATTTACACTTCACATGCTCAGCTTGAATTTTCCTTTAATATGTGTACTACAGATAAACATGCTGCATTTGAGAAGCTACTAGCTGTGATCTCCCTTAACAGATAATCAAATATTTGCATAATGATAAGAACACTGAAGCTACACCAGGCAACTCTGCATGACAGCAGCGCCAAATGGCAGCAAGAGGAAACTAAAAATGTAAAACTTCAATATCTAGAAATCATCTAATGTAACTGCAGTAAAGTGAAACACTCACAGCTTATTTTACCAGCCACTGTACCCTTAATGACAAATGTTCATCATGTGGTCCATATTTCATTCATAAATGTATATTTGTCAATTTATGTAGGTTGATAGATCAGAACTTTACTGTATTAAGTCCTGCTTATAGTTTGGATGAGGCGCCTTAAAATTTTTTAACTTATCACTTACTAGTAATACATGCAGTAGCTTCCTGTAAGAAAATTCGCCACTGTGTTTGTGTATGAGTGCAGTCAACAGTCACGCCAGCGCTGACGTTTATATCTTATGAGTGAGTGGACTTTAGTCACGTTCTACGAAAACGCCTACATGTTTTTCCCAAAGACGACAGTGCTGATTTTAAAAGCTTATTGCTGCATCATAAAGCAAGTGCCTGTCTCCCCCCCCCCCCCCTTGTTTGTTTTGAACCAAAGATAAAAACATACTCTTGGAAAGCCATTTAGAGGTAGAAGTGGGTTGATTGTGGCTATATTCCATCCCCATCACCAGAGTTCTTTGGCCTCCACCATAAAGAATTCCAACAAGACAATTTTGCGCAGTGTGGGGTGAGCTGACAGGGAGTGTTATTAAAGCGCAGGGTGCTGACCGCTCTCAAAGTTATTAAAGTGCTGTGAGATTGTGTCTGTGATAGCCCTGCCGGTCGGGATGTCCTTCACACACACAGGTACATTACAGTGGGGATGCGGTCATCACAGAGAGAGGAGGTTGAGCAAGGAGGAGGGAGCACAGATAGACACACCAGTGACAATGGAGTGCTGTCATTGTCTTCATTTCTCCATTAACCATTAAGGTAGTTAACCTCTGGCTAAAGATCCGGAATTATAGCCTTATAACTTTTTCAGGAATGTCTTAACAATTGCAAAGGGCATACAGTAAAAACAAATGCATACTCATTTTTAAGGGATTTGTAATTTTATGACATGGCAAAGCATTAGACAGATCGTTGGAGAGACTGACTGACAGTTTTCTTCTCGCCAACGTCAGAATGTAATTGTCTTGTTGTATTTGATGTTTTAGAGAATTTTTTAAAACGCATAATAATTTACCGTCCTGGCAAACATTAGATGAAAACATTGATGCCACTTTGATGTCTAAATGGTCAATATAAAGGGACTGCAAGGATCCAACTGCTAAATTTGGCATAATGTCTTAAACAGGGAGTAACAGCTAGTCTTTGCAAAGACAGTAATATCTGGATATCTCAGTGTTAAACTTCAAAGTATCTTTATCTTTCTATCCATCTATTTCTATCCATATAAATGTAAAAAACAGCATGTTGTGGTTGTGGTGCTCTGTAGTCTGTAAGCTTGTATTACTAAATTTTGAGGATAAGTCTTTTATCATTTCTGTGGTCAGGATTTTCCCCCGTGTAAAAACAGTGAGACAGTAGTAGATGAACTCAGCAACAGCTTTGAATCAAAACAGCAATTACGGTAAGTGTTGAAAATCAACATCATGAGGATTTTGATTATGATGAACAAATGTTGAAGTTTACAAGGCAATTCCGTTATCGGTCAAGGGTGGTTGGATCCTAGTCTGTCCCCCTTATGGCTCATAATGGTGCATGATGTAATGTAAATAATGATCATGAAACATAATAACTTTTATTTAGAACTTTCATTTGTAATAAGTTATTATATTATGCACAGTTTATTACCGTACATAATGAGTTTAGTGGAAACATTTTAATTTAAAATGTAACATGTCTTCATATAATTAATTAAACATTAATTAATACGTTATAACAATTTTTATTGTATTAAGAACAGCTTACATTATAGTTATAGTAGTTTGTAGACCCTACGATTTTGAAAACAAACTAACTGTAGGCCGTGCAGCAGAGCAGCAAACATGACAGTTTGAACAAAAGGGAAAAAAACATTTAAAAATTGTGAAAAATGTAAAAATTACTAAAATAACATTTATTAAGCAAAAAAGTCAAAAGACCTCTACTGTATGTACTGCATGTCTTTAGTTCGGGCTCTAGGTGAGTTTCAGATTTGAATATGGGGGAAGCTGTCTGTGTAAAATGATAGGCAAATGGGAGGAGGGCTAATGGACTGATTCTGTGGGTTTTAGAGGAGGGGGAAAAGCCTGCAACATCAATCTACTGTCTGCTCCCTCTCAATCTGTTTCAGCTCCACTCTGACATGACAGCATGGGGGACTACAGCCCTCGATTCATCACTGGGTCGGGAAATAACAGGACACCTCCAGTTTGTCATACTAGATTAGTCTGTGGCCCGTAACCACTGTCCTTAATAGAGTCTCCAGCGTTTCATCTGAGGTGTCCACAAGACCACCACTATAGACCTCAGGGAGAACCACAGAGGTTGTATCGACATCCCTTGTGCTGTCTCTCTTTGTAGTGAATTTCACTTCTAATATAAAACTGACCAGAGCCTAAGCCATTTACAATCTCCGCCATTAAAGAATATTTTTATGTTATGACAGGCAATTTTGGTCTTTAATATTAGATTTTGTATGTATCATCAAGTGTCAAGACTGACCTTCATGGAGGAGAAAGTTCCCAGAGAAACGTGGGCTCAGTTCAGTAGGTCTCAAGAGTCTGTATCCTGCACATGAAATGAATTGTAATCCATAATATTTCTTAATTGGTGATTAGCTGTTACTTTGTGGATCACAGGTCCTGGCAGTGAAATTGGCCTCCGTTTTAATAAGTGGTAAATGTAATGGACATTGCAGGGTTAGGCCCGGACTGTGATACAGTAGCTCCTCACTACTTCCCCTCTTGACCTTGACTGGCAGTATGGTTCTTTGAAAATCTAAGTGCCCATCTTACAGCATGCCTGAAGCAATTCAGGAGTCCATACACGTCCATGTAAGTCCTACTTATTGATTCTTTCGCTGCTGTTCACACACAGTCTGGCAATGCAGAGTTTCAATTATCACAGTTTGACCTGCCATTGTCTGTAAAAAATGTGATCTATTGCTAGGGAACCTGGAAGTCTGAAGTAACAAAAATGTGAAACATCGACTAACATGTATTCAACAGAGAGATATTTTTGACCTTGTAGACATAACTTAAGAATAGCTTGTAACCTTTTTTGACACACAAGTTTCCGCACAACTCTCCTGAAATTCTAAATAAACCTAAGCTGGACAAAATACTGTTTGTGCATCAACAAAAACTCAATGTTTTTAATGTTTTTTCCATGTATCAATTGTCATTTTTTTTCCGGCAAACATACTGTATATAGCCAACACATTCAGCGCTCCTGATGGATACAGGACTGCTGGGGGGATGCTTATTTAGACTGGGATGATGTGTGCTGTCTCTGGCTTCAGAGACTGGCCTTCTTCCTGTTTACCTGGGAGTCCTTTGGGGTGAGGTTGAGCTGAAAAGCCCAGTCGGAGCCAGTCAAAGGGAGCATGGCGCAGTCTTGACCCTGGCGCTCCACTCATTGTGTAGTGCAGCGGTGTAATGAGGCCCTGTGTGGATATTGATATGACAGAACAAAAGGCCAAGGTGCAGTAAGGACAGCAATCCACACGTTTCACACCATTTGTTTTTCACACCGTATCCATCACATTAATGGGTCACCTTTCTGTGACAGCTCATGATTACCTGCTTACCCATGGAGAGAAAAGGGGGTGAGAGAGAGAATGAAAGAGAGGGTGTATGGAAGAGAGAAAGAGAGAGAGAGAGAGAGAGAGATGGTAAGAGCAAAGAGAGATAGGCAGGGAGATAGGGAGTAAGGGTGCTCCAATACTGAGGGTAAAGGGTGAGCCGGGGTTGGAACAAGGCTCAGGGAGTTGGGGGGATGGGAATCTAGTGCCATTTTTTTATTCTTTCATGAAGATTGGCTCCAGCCCTGTCATCATCCCCACAGAGTGAATTTATGACAGGTCAGCTCTCCATGTAGTCACCTGATGGATGGAGAACATCCAAGTTTATTTGGGGCATAGTGGAAATGGCTGAACAATTCCCTAAAGCACTGTTTTTTTCTAAGGGAAGGAAACACTTACATCCACCTATAGAGTTACCAACAAAAATCTAAATCAATTGTAAAGCATATTTTCTATTCTCATTTTTTTTACCAGTCTTAACTTCCTGAAGTACTTTTTTATGAGGAATTCTGAGAGCGTAATGCATCTAATATCCCTGCTAAGTGAATAATTATTAACAATAAAGTACTAGAGAGCAAAGATTTTTTTTCTCCCATTGATCACATATCTCGATATGAAGTTGTATATTTGCACTGTTTTTTTCCTCCATCTCTCTGTTGATTATTGCCCATGCATGGCTCATTTGCTGTAATGTCCAGCAATTTCAAGTGCTGAAACTCTTGACTTGGATGTATTTTATTGCTGCAACAATGAGCCTGCTGCTGATACTTTGAAGAGAGGATTTGCACAGAATATCATTTTTTTTCCTAATGATTGCTGTTCTGACACATGCTTTGGCCTCACTTGGAAATAGCAAGCTCTTGCAGAGGTATACTTAAGTTTGATGTCCAAAAGATCACACTCAGTTTGGTTTTGGAGTCGGCAGCAAAGACAGAATACAAAAACACTTTTGTTCTCATCTACTCACAGTATTTGTTTTCAGTTGTTGTAGTTGGATCTCACCAATGTGTTATGTTCTGCTTATCTCAACAGCTATTGATGCCTTCCATTCCCAAAGCACCACCACCGGTGTCAACTATGAAATCTTAAGAGAAGCTTTTAAACTTCCAGTCATTGTAAGGAACTGGAACGATCCCATTCAACAACCAAATAAGAGTACAACTATGGATCTTGGGAAAGGCATTAGCTCAGCATATCAGGTGAGAGGCAGGGGAGGATGGAAGATGAAAGAGAGAGATGACTTTGTCCCAAATTAAAAGTCAAAGTGTCATCTTTCAGTCTAATTGCCTGGAAACATTATTGGAAACTGCAAAAAATAGTGTCTGCATATGCGTTTATTTTGTAATCCATTGATGTATTTCACTCTACACATAGTCCAGGAGGACCAAACCCCAGACATGCAAACATCTTCCTTTCGTATGAACGAGGGAAGGATTGCAGCCTATATTGCAGGGCGACAGTTTGCCATATGTCATAGCACCCAGCAGATATGAGGTGATGGTGTCAATACATCTTGCGTCTGCCCAGTGGAGGCTTACTCTGCATTACGCTAAAACATGAATTATATGAGTGGAACAAGGCTGTGTTGGACTGGGATGTAAATCAGAAGGGAGAGAAATTGCTGACAAGTTTTGCTATTAAAAGATAATTGTAATCAAGGTGCAAGACGAGCAATGAAGTGGTGATAGCAGATAGATAGACAGCTGCAAAAGATGGATTGTTTTAATTTGCACCAATTAAATTGAAGTTCACTGGATCATCTTCCTCAATCTTCATGAATACTTGATTTTCTGGCCGCTACAAAGCTATTAAAAAGAGTGATTGGATTCTTAGACTTAGTATACCATATTTTATGCTATAGTTTCATTAACCCTTTGTAATAATACTTTTTAAGAGAGGTTAAGATATACCACTAAGAACTGTGTTGTAAGTAAGTTATGTGCAGATTATTGTCTCATCATTGATAAATTGTTAGAAGATACTTCTGTGAAACAACTTAATAACATTTTTATAAGTTTCTTTAATGATGAAAGTTCCATTAATTCAGATTTGGGGCGCATATACAAACACACACATATACAGTATATATATAGTTTTTAGCAAACATCCATCAAACAGAAGAAACTAAAGTTTGTTCATAAGTTCACCAATGACTTAACACTGGTGAACAGTGAACTTACTGCAGGATGTATTTATTGCTAATTTTTTCTTTTTTTCATAGAATTCTTTCATATTTTTAAAAGGGAAATCACAAACAAAAAAACAAAAAAAACACAATATACCCAGTCTTATTTGTGAACAGTGAAAGGGTTAGGTGTGTAAAGGTTTGTCTTTCTTTGTTACTTAGCAACATGTTGAACTAATTACAAACATCATCAGTCGTTAGGAACACTGCTAGAGGGCGAACTTAAGTGTTCATTACAATACCTTTCCTTATAATGTTTTGTCACAGATGAGAAGATAACAACTTAATGTTGTATAGTCATTATATATATATATTCACACACACAGACAAACACAGATAGTCTATGTACATGTCTACATTTTCCACATTGCTTATGATTATATTTTATGTTTCATGCATATACAAGAATATGATGAAGTTCCATATGTGTGGAAGCCAATATCTTTTTTCATTACTCTGACTGAATATTTTTGAGCTTTTCAAATAAAGAAATATATCAGTGCACATACTTTATTCCTCTCTAAATGCTAATCCGTTTATTCTGGGTGAACACATTTACAGATTTTTTTATGGTCAATTTAAGAAGAATCTAAACAAAGAAATGCATATGTGCATATTTCTCCATCTGAAATGTTTCAGTGTTAATTGATGCTGATCCTTTATTGATGGTAATCTCCTAGTTCCTAAAGGTCACTGATCTTCATGTTTGTTAAAGTATGATTTATATGCTTCGAGTATGTTTTAAGGAACTTTAGAAGGAGATCACAGAACCTTTGGAGCAGAAATTTCATGTATTTAAGTAAAAGTTATTTGGTATTGGCAGATGTAAATTGATGTTGTAAATCACAGTTTCATACACAGGAAGAACACTGATTGTGGATGTGAGTGTGGCGAGGCATTTCAGTGGGGGCTGGGAGCAATGTTCCACGGTGTTTGGTCTGAGCCAGACTCGCTCCAAGGCAGGGGTGATTAGTGCTTGTCGGTAATTTGGCAACCTTGACCATGTAACCTTGCTAAAGCTGGATTAAAATTTGACCCTGGAAAAGCCAGAGATGCCTTAAAACATGTTCCATTTTCTGCTGCTCATTATGAGACAACATGCTATACAGGCTATTCAAAAAAGTGCCAAAAGCACTCAGTATGAGCACTCAAGGAGAAACTCTTATTAGACTTAAGCATTCTAAGTGTCTAAAAATGTTGACATATCCATCTGATTGTTCACTGAAATCACCACTGCCATATTTTACTCAATCAACTATTGTTTGTTTATGTAACAATTATTTTTACTTAATCACGGAAAACACACCATAACAATAATAATATTATTATTAATATTAACGATATATTGCATCTTTAGCAAAGTTTATATGACATGTTTATACTTTTTAAGTACAACTGAATGACAAAACTGTCTAGAAAAATGTGTAAGTGTTCTATTACTTAAGTCCCTCCCCTTATCATCCAAGAAATCTGACAACGCTCCCATAATAATTTTTACACAGTCCCTTAAGTGACCAGTTTCACATCAGCCTACCATATTAATTGTTGTCCAATTCGCTTAAAGCTCTCTTTTTTATTACAGTACAAGGTTGTTTGCTAATTTCTAAGTGCAGATCCTTTGTTTTTGTGACATTGGTGTATCTGAGGTAGGTGGTACATTGCCCTCCCACAAAAAGCTCAGGCTTATTATTGAGGCCCTTTATCTTTACTGTAGCTAAGTTGTTAATTAGCTAGACCTTGAATTAGATTATTTGCATGTCTGAACAAGGGCTAAGGTATTAATGCTCCCTCAGGACAAACTGTAATAACCTCTTTGGTGGCTTCAAGATCCCTGTGGAGGGGGCTGCATGGACGCTAGCCCCTGGAAGTAGGGAGAGAGCACAGCCATTTCATCCAATTAGCTGTGGATTATACTGCTCCTCTCTCTTTGAATCCTATTTGCTGTGATAAGGTGTTCTCCTACAGGGACAGAACTGAGCTTTGCTATCAGGAAAAAATTATTAATTCACAACCCAATATTAAAATGCAGTGCCTTCCATTTCACACTGTCTGACATGGAAGGAAGAAACAGCTCAGAAATCAATATAGGCACTAAACAACCACACAGGAGAAGGAGGTTGGCCAAGTAAGAAAATACCCCTAACAATCTCAGAAGCAAGCTGCATTTCTTTCTACACATAACACATATATGGCCCTCCATGGTACGGTATGTCCTTGAATTATTCAGAATCTGCTAAACAGTGGAAATGGCTTTAAGACATATGTAGCACAATATCATGGTCACTATTGTTATTGCATTTTACTAGACAATTTTCACAAATATTTATCTCTTTCTTCTGTTTGTCCCAAGGGCAGGTGTTTAATTCCATGCTCTTTACACCTCTCTGAATAACCAACATGGTCACATACAGTAGGCATATAAGATGGGAGGTTTTTCAGTGGTTTTCATATCTTCTCTGGTCTCTATCTGGGAAAGGTGCAGAGAATCCAGAGTCCAGATTTATATTTTCCAAGCCCTCCGACGCCACACAAATGATGTTTAAACACCCGGCACCTAGGGTTTAATTAAGTCCCTCTAATCGTGTTCCAATCAGAAGCTTGGACTGATGGGCTGGAATTCCTGATGTGCATTTCTGTCAGTCTTAATTGGATAATTGATTGCCAATTTGAACCTGGCCACACATTGCATACACAATAAAGCGCCTGGCCATGTTCCTTGAGGATTCATTTTCCATTTGAATAAAGATGCTGCTTCGATAGGCAGAACTCCAACTATTGGTCTTGCTGAAAAATAAGCCTTGGCTGCCGATGTAGTTTGGAAGTCCACTTATGAATGCTCTTAGAATTTTCACCGCATGAGTTTTTTTTTGTGTTAATGCATTTGTATTGTTTTGTGGGCTTTATGCTGGATATAAAGGTGTTGGCAGCTCAACAAATTAGTTACCTCAGAGTGTTTAATATTCAGTAACAATGATTTTGCACTAAATACTTTTGCCTCTTAGTTTGTTTACATATTCATTTTAGACTAAAAATGTTATTAAACTTTCGCTGATTTTAAGTCACAACTTTTGCATTCATTACATAGTGTTCTACATTTAGCACAATCTCAATCACTAAAACCATTTGTTTTTTCCTAGGATAACAGTGTCATTCAAAACTCTAAACTTTAATTACTATGTCCTTAAGCTATCAGCTTCACGTTTAAATATTAGTATTTGCAAAAAGGTGAGCTCTCCTGTTCCTAGAGAGAAATACAGCATAAGGCAACATTTCAGGGAACAAGGAGAACGAAAGTAAAAGGAAGGAGATGATTTGTAGCAAAATACATTTATTTAAATGGAGATTTATATAGTATATTTGCAATATTTTGCCATAACTAGCAACACTTGCTTTCTCTTCCCGCCCCTCCTCCCCAGACGTGAAGCTCCTTCAAGTTGCCAGGTGGATGACACTGAACGTGCATGAGCGAATGTTCAAACCTGTATGCTAAGTTGCTCAGGTAACGTGTTTTTGTTGTTTCACAATTATAAAACAGCCTATGTGAATGTTACATTATTCTCTCAGTGTTAACTTGATGTATGGCTAGTTGCATGTACCACAGTCAAAGCTGAGCGCATTATCATGTAAACAAACACAGAAAACACACACTCTGAAGTTCTAGGTATTCTTTCCAAGATAAGCTGAGATAAGATAAGATAAGATAAGATAAGATAAGATAAGATAAGATAAGATAAGATAAGATAAGATAAGATGATCCTTTATTAGTCCCACAAGTGGGAAATTTGCATTGTCACGGCAGAAAGTGGACAGTACAAAATAAAAAGCAGGAAAAATTTAAAGAACAATAAAATAAGAACTATACAAAGAGTACACTATACAAACAATCTAAAAATATAAATATGTATGTTTGTGTTGAAAAATATAAATATCTATATATGTAAACTTAGATAAAAAATATGTATGTACAGAGAGTATATGTATGTATATATGTAGAGATATTGCACATGTTGCATCAGAATAATTACACTCATGAATATTGCACATAAACTACAACCCCCCCATTATATATTTTTAACAGACAATGTATATATATTGTCTATATCAATACCTAAATATTAAATAAATAACCGTCCCTATGGTAGCTTTGACAATGTAAAGATTAGCTAAAACTCACTGCTAATCTTTTCAGAATACAATTTGCTAACTCAGTGTTCCTCCTAAAATCTGTTTCTAAGCAGTTTCATGGCATTACCCATGTTACTGGTCAAATGTGCAGCGGGCAGAATCACACAGGTCAAAACAGAAACAGACGTTTCACCCCGGATTTTGCTTTGTTGAATTTACAGGCTGCAGCATTGTCTGAGAAGCTAGTAGTTCAACTTAGCTTGTTTCTTTAATGTCTGATGACCGATATGGTCACTTTGTTATTTAGTACAGTAAATAGATTACATATTGTTCATTTAAAGATATTTTTGGGGGATTTTTGACATTATATGTTAGCGCTAGTAGCAAGGTAGACAGGAAGCAGGGCAGAAGAGATGAAGTAAAGGTTGTATGTAGTAAAGGTCCCCAGCCAGACTCAGACCGTGAATGCTGCAGTTACGTGCCCGGTGCTGCAACCATTCATCCAAAACGCTGGGGAAATTTTACACGCAAATATGTGCTGTTGACCTTTGTTGATTTCTGACAGCCCAGCTGTATTATATGGTCTTGCTCTTCCATATATTAAATATCTATGAAGTAGACTAAATATTAACACAGCTTCTCAATATGAAGTATGTAATCACATCACAAAATATAGAATTAGATTATTTGTGGAGTGGAGTCAGTGCACAAACAGTTATAGTAGGGAACTACGTATTGCAGTGAGTTGCATCATACAGGTGTTTTTATTTTTTCCTAAGTATGTTCTGTTGTTGTATTTGTATATTTTGTTAACGCAGCAATAGTTTCAAAAAAATCAAAAGGTGATGGTGAAAGGGTGAAAAGGTGATAAAGAAAGACAGTGAGCATATTAATATTTATTATGTAAAATACTGTATATGAGATATGACAATGATTCCTCCAGGCAGACTGTACTTGAGTCTTTACTGAATACCTGCAAGATTCATTTGAACTTAAATATACTGTACCTGCAGAACTTCCATAATCAGATAACAATTAAATATTTATTTAAACAAAATACAGCAGTGGTATTGCAATTGGAGCATTGTTATATTTAATGATTTGTATGTTATCATGAAAATCTTTTAGAAACAATTACTAGTATGTGAACAAAGGCAATTCAAAAAATTGAAATCTTTATTCAAGTGTTGTCAGAAAACTCCAAATCCACATAAAACATTAGCATTACTTTTATGTTCACATCTTTTATGGGCATAAGAAAGTAAGGCAATGGTGAAAATTCAACAATCTGCAAGGCAAATTTTAGTGCTGCAAAATTGCAAAATAATGAGGATGTAGATCTGTGAGCACGAACAATGTGGAATAACAGCATTTATAAGTCTTGTCACAGAATGATGACAGGCAATGATAATGGTGAACAGATTTCTAAATATCCTTATGCAGTTAGACACATTTTCCTTGTCAGAGAAAATTTCTCTGGAGAATGGGAACCACAATGGCTTGATGGGAAACACATTTGAGGAGTCACCGCAGCAGCGAGCTGATCTCCTCTGATCTCACCCATCAGTGACCACATTGTTCTCTTGTGGGACAACTGTGCATTTGGTTCCATTTAACCTCCCCTGCTGAAATGCGTGTTTGATGGTGTCCTTTTCTATCTAAATGCCACCAAACACAGCACAATTTAATAATTTGCAAGAATAACATTTTCTTAGCTTTCTACTTCAGAATGAAATTCTTTAAGTTGAAGGTGTCAAAATATTTTGACACGCCAAGGAAAAAAGACTCTGGAGGCCTAATTTTGTGCAACGACTGCCTAGGAGTCCCCTCTTTGGGTGGGCTTGCACTGAGTTAATCTCACTCATAAACTCTACTTTCCTGCACTATTTTCTCAAAAGAAATTCCTTCCACAGAGCCAAACGGTAAAGAGAGAATTCCTCTATTATAAATGGCCTTTCTCAGCCATGTAACCTCGCTACAGGTTTTAGCACTAAAGTGCAACCCTTGGTGGGATTAGATATTTTGGCCACCATTTGTACAGAGTGAAGTTTCTTTGGAGTCTCCTTGAGACAAGTGACCAGTGCAGGGCAAAGTGAAGGCCTTATCAGTCACCCCACAATGGTGCCACCCCATGAATTATATTAGGGACGGATGTGGCTCGACAAGCCACTGCATTGTGGACCATCTGGGTGACAATAAACATGTCGCCACATGGTTTCCTCCATCATTCACGTCAAGATAGCAGATCTGGACCTTAACTATAGCTCACTATCTCCTGGATCTCAGCATGACCTGTTAGAGAGATGGAGGTGAGACTCAAGGATATCTCTCAGAGAGTCTGCTCCAACACCAGGAGGTTATTATAGCCATGCTAGGGGAAGGCAGTTTGTCTGTCTAGTGTGCTGCTCTCTCTCCCCCTCCGCATGTGTCTATATGTTGCACTGGGAGTTACTGAGCAAAAAAAACATACCTAAACACAGTTAAATACAGAAAAAAGGGCATGAGTGTTTAAAAAGAAAAGGTTTGTAGGGGCTCAGTAGCCCTGAAGATATGATACTGTTTGACTACAATAAACATTTGGTTTTTGATTTTTGGATGATGCACATAATCAACTAGATGTGTTTGAAAGCCTGAGAAGGTTTGAAGGAACCTGAAACCCAGCAATGATGGATTTTTGGGCCACTTGGAGGCAGCAGCATACAAAACGTATCTAGCTGGGTAAATAATTGTCATGGGTAGGCCATGAAATTCTAAATCTGTGGGTCTATTCTCTGATTATTACTTATATAATGAAGTTTAATGTTGTGAGGATTTATACAACCTCCAAAAACAGAGCAAGACAGTTTAGAATAAACAACAACAAATACATAATGAGATTCTTGAACTTGATACCACGTTTTTTAGTGTCCTTTTGTACACCTAAAGTCCAAAAGTGATCTTGTCTTACCTCTGTTTTGGTCCCCACCAACTCTAACTGCACTTGGCTGCTGCTGGACAAGTTATATAGATTATTTTAGAGTTTTTTGTTGAACGTAGCTGCCTGCTGAGATCAAATTCAATTCTATGAGAGCAGTGAAAGTGAGTGAAAAAGTTCCAGACTGAAAACCAAAACAGGGTTATAGATGGACTTGACTTTGTCTGAAGAATCATTGGTATAAATCCTTTCTCTCTGCTATAAAGCTTGTCTCCAGTGAGCCAAATTTAAATGAACAGCAAATTTGGTAGTAGTAGTAAGTTTTTAGCAGCCGTAAATCCACCTACATCAGCAAATGCATTACTAAAGCAAGTTATAACTCTGATAGAGAACCATGCAAATTAATCATTTATAAGCAAATGGATTCATGGGGCTAAAGTATGTGAGGTTGCACAAATCTGGCATGAGGAAAAATTGGTTAATTTGACTTAACATGCTAACGCCTTGATGATGAAACCAGAACTGAGACTCAAATGAAGCGTGTTAAGGGTAGGCAACAAAAACAGGGGAAAACCAATGAGAAAGTAAAAAGTGAGGCATAAACAATAGCATTTAATACAATTTCATAAAACCACTTATAGAATATGACAGGGGCTCACATGTAATCACTGTAAGTGGAGATTGGGATGGGGGCTGCGGTGTCGTTGTCACGATGCCAGAACACTTCTCCA
The DNA here is from genome assembly GCA_034779795.1 of Ctenopoma multispine. Taxonomy (NCBI): domain Eukaryota; kingdom Metazoa; phylum Chordata; class Actinopteri; order Anabantiformes; family Anabantidae; genus Ctenopoma; species Ctenopoma multispine. Next base: position 6,638,381 of record JAUYWH010000027.1, on the reverse strand, counting down.
TGACACGTCCCCTGCTTCTTCTCATTAATCCCCTAAGCTACATTCATTAATGGTCACTCCCTCCGTTCAGCAAGCCTGCACACCCAAGTGAAGTCAAACTAGCCATCAGAAAAATAACCTGCTGTTGGAATTCAATAGGATAATTTGTTATAGCTTTCCAATCATAATACTTCCATTTTAGTTAATGAGCAAAAATTGTGACTTTATTTATTATTGTAAGATTCAAATGGAAAAGGGTATTATGCATGGCTTGGAGCCAGTTCAAATCTGAACAAGCACATTTAGACAAGTTGGAAAAGCACTGGGAAAAAAACTCATGTCCTTGTATTTCTCCAGACAAACTGTGAAATTCAGCTAGTGGCTGACACTGAAGGACAGTTGTGTAAGGATGGCAGTCAGGAGGGGAGAGGTACAAGAGAAGATGATAAATACAAGAGATTTACAGGTCCTGGGAGTATCAGCTGCACTGTGGAAATAGTGCTGGGTGTGCTGTTATCTAGATGGGCCAGTTAGTGGCTTTTTGAGGATCCCCTGTTCTGAATAGGTCTGTAGTTTCGGAGGGCAGCCTTTATGGCTCACCAGTGCACTGACCACAGCCCATTAACTCAAAAAGCCTCCACAGGAGCACTGGAGCAGGGAAAGGGGCCGTGACCTGCCCAAGACCATCTTATTACTTTAACACATTATGTCTCCCACTGCGATCTTTTTATTTAAGTGACTTCAGCAGAACACATCATCTCGGGCCAAGTCGGGGACAGACAGGGATTCTAGACAAGAGCCAAGAGGAGGGGTCAAATGATTTATTGGAAATGTCTGCTATTGGGTGCTATAGGAAGGGAGTGAGTGCAAGGATGGACAGTTAGCAAAAGTGTGGGGGAAACAGTTAGTGATGAACCTGACTGTGATGGGAGCGGTTTATGGCATGGAGAGGCCAAGCTGACCCCAGAACAGCTCCTGGGAGGATTCTCAAGTTCTTACTGATGAGCTTTAGCAGCCCTCTGATGGCCACATGGCTCAGACAGTAAGGACCGAGTGAAGGGTGGGTGGGGGCTTGGTACATCAGGGGTCAGGGGAGTGATTCATTTTACCACCTTGTCACTCTTTATGGGCCGCACCACTAGAGATGGTGTCAAATGTTATTGTCCTCGGGAGGCAGGTCAGCACACTTTACCTAAGTGTTACACTAGCTCAGATAGACTTACTAATGCGTGCTCCTCCTGGCTTTGTATGTTTGCATCAGCCATAGTTCACTATTTAAGGTCAGCTAACACAGTGTGTCATCAGAGAAGTCAGAGGTTAAGTTACAGCATTGCATTTAAATCCTGAGATCTTTGACATTACAAAGAGAAAGGCAGAGGATGGTGTTCGCTAATTGCGTGTCAATTTACTATGAATTACATACAAGCAAACTGCAATCACGATTTAGTGGATTAGGTTCTGATTCTGTATTTTCTGGGGATCTATAAAATACATGACTCTCATACCAACAACCTGAGTTCAACTCCAGTCCCATATCCTAAGGCAAAAACATCACTTTGATTAAGGATAGGGGATAATCGTGGTCATCGTTTTTCTCTACTACATCAGACCACAGCCTTGGTCTAACCTTAACCAAGTCCTGCAAGAAACTAAACAAACCCATTCAAATATTTTCACAAATACTGGATGTGACACTGCAGCCTAAGATATTTTGGTTGAGATAAATATGTCCACAAGGAATGAAAGGATTATCAGCTTTGGTTTGGTACACAAAGTCCATCGGTCAGACACCTGCCTTCATAAAGCTACAGTTTGGTGGTGTTGCAATAATAATAATAGCAATAATAAGTAATTACAACTATCTGACAACTAGTTTTAGTTTTATACATTCAGGGCAAAAAGTCGTTAATCTTAAATCACTATGCAACTATGACTGTAGATGATGCACCAGAAATCTACTGCAAAATGTAGTTAAACTGCTACGTTAAACAAACTAACCCAATTAATCATATAACTTTAGCCTTTGGATTTGTATTGATTGATTTTTCAGCACTGTTTTTGTTTTCTTAAAATTAGTGAGTTACTGGTTTTAACAGCAAGTGTGGTTAAATATATCTAATACAATAAAAACTATTTTCAGACAGAGAATAGCAGAGTGTAAACACTGAAGGGTTTTATGATAAGGATAAGATAAAAATGTATATAGCACAGGCATACTGAAATAATTTGCTCACAAACCGCTGGATTCAGATTTCATGGCAGTCTACACTCCTAGTACATCTGTGACCCTTGAGTTGTAGGAAATATTTAACTTTTTCTTCTCAGAATCTCACATGGCCCCTTAAGTTTATGACATGGGTCATGGACATTCCACCATGGATGATTTATTTCAACCCATTAGGATTACAGAGACAAATCTGGAATCCTTCCATTTTCAGAGGCTGTCCGCTCTTTTTCACCCAGCCTTCCCAGACAACCCACACATCAAAAGTACCATTACGTTCTTGTTAGTTCACACTGTCGATTAGAGAAGGGCAACATAGATTCATGCCATGGGCTAAATGTGTTTATTCTAATGCCTCCCCCGTCTCTGCTTTGTCAGAGACAGACACCCACAAACATACAACATCTGAACAGCTCCAACAGCTCACATCAGAAGGACTCAATCCTTCAGGAAGTGGAAGTAACCGATTAGATTATGTCATTGCCACAATCTGTTACGAAAAATAAACACTGGGCCTTTTCATTAACCTAATGAAGACGAAGCACGTTGATGAGCTCTTAAGTCAATTAACGATATTTAAAAACAGGCGGTGCAGCCCCAAGGTAAATTAGCATGCAGAGAGTGAGGAGGACCCAGGTTCAAACAAATTGTGCGTGGAACCCTCTGGTTCAAGCCGCTTGACTCTCTCTCCCCTAATATACACCCCTCCCCTTCTGCTCAAACAAGCTTTCATTAGCCATAATTAACTGCATGCTTTCTGTCTTTGCAATGCCAGGAGAGTTGAAGTTGAAACCAAGTCTAAGGATGCGGAGGAGGATTGCCAAAATGTATTTTTTTATTAGGGAGTGATGCAGTTCAAGATTAATCCATATGATCTCAAAGAGAGCACAATACAGTTGAAATGCTACACATCTTGACTCAGAAGTCTGCTTGTTCCTCTTTCGTGCTCTCTCTCCCTTGCTTTTTTTTTCAGTAATCTTATTTGAAATTCTCCTGGGTTTTAAACCTCTCCCTCTTTCTCCTTCTCTTCATCTCTCACACACACATGCTCATTTGGTCTCTTGGCTGCAACAAGGTCTGAAAAGATTGCAGTTCATTTCGACCCACAGTGGATGGAGGCCTCATTTAGTGGATGCTGGCAACTCAATCAGCCTGCCTCACACTGATGAGTGAATGACTACTTTCAGAGCACCGGTCAATATGTGTCTGCTGTGATAGAATGTCAGCACCCATGCCCTGTGTTCTCCTGACCCAATGTTATGGCTTTTTTATTTTGTCTAATCAATGATATATGAAACAACACAGACACATTTTAACAATAGATCTCTTTTTTCTCCCCACATGCCCATGCTTGGTGCAGTTTCTGTTCATGAAACTGTTGTGATGTTCAGGATTAAATAAGCAGTTAAATTTCTTGTAGGTTTTTTTTCCTCGCTGTCCGGATGCAGGCAGAATTCAATATAGATGGAAAACAAGCAATAAACAGTGTACCCAGAGTGAGCCAAATAAATGAAACACTTGCTTTCTTTCAGTAGACTTCCTAGTCCAGCTTTAGATGGCAGTGAAACTGGTGATTTCTCTTGAACCATTGTTGCGAACTGTGAAAACGTACTATTGTAGCGACATTGCTTAAAAGCCTTAACTAAGAACTGTGTCGATGCCATGTTGAACCCACTGAAACACAGTGTGAAGATATTTTCTTCTCAGGTTTGTTTATGCTGTTTACTGTGCTGTGAGTAAAGAGCAGCCTATATTTTGAGGCTGGTCAGATGAGTTGAGCTTACTGTCCCCTGTGTCCTTTATTTCACACAGCCCGCTGCACATGCTCTGCAGTCTGCTGACCTCTTGACCCACCTGTCACTGTGATAGCCTCTGTTATCTGGAAGTAGTTATTTCATATAGATGGTCTCCCTCACTGCTGCTCCTTTATTGAAAATAATCATTACAAAGATTACCCCAGGAGGAGTTTGCCTTTAAAGCAATATTTTACTTTTTATTATCTCCTGTATACACCTTTATAAATCCATTAACACTCAGCTATCAATGGAAGTGACTTTATCTATATTTGATTCAACAGAAGTTCCCAACCCGTTTCCTAAAAAATATGTTTCTATATAACCTGTAAACACAAATATAGTAATAGTTATATTTATATATTAATTATATTTAATGATATTAATGCATAACGATTCCAGCTATAATTATAGTAATATTAACAAGAATATGTTGTCAATATGGAAATTCGCAAGTATGTTGATATTGACCATTGCAGTAAAATGTTCCCAGACAACATATATTTGTCAAAAAATCCAATCCGACAACATCCAGTTTGTCTGACTAAAGTGTTATTGATTTTTTTTATGGTCGTGTTACCCACAACACTTGGTTACGGTAGTTACATTTTAAGTGACACCTAGCGGTCACGTTAGACGGCTTCAGTTGTTCCAACAAATACAACAACATCTTTATGTTTAGTTGGAAAAGACTTGTAAGAATACAACAGGTGGTAGAAAAATAAACAAAATCACATTCAACCGACTGACAGACATCCTGGTGAGTAGAGACAAGACACTGTTGTAAGAGAATTGTTGGAAATCGTAAAATTATAGCTAATGACTTTTCCTGTGAGCAATAATATCCCATAAGGTTCCAAACTTTATACCTTCCACAAACAAAGACAGAGATTATGTCAAGTTCTTGTTAAACCCAGTGAAGTTAGTAAAATATAATTATATAATCTATTTTTTTAAGAATTTATATTGACCATTAAATAAAAGTCTTAAATTCATGTGAGGTAGAGGTAGAAATTACATAACTGTGAGTTCAGATATTTTCCCCAGTCTGATTCATCTAGTAGACCTTTAGGTTTAATTGGGTATTAGCAGTGTCCAGGAAGCAATGATGACTACAGACATGCAGGATAAATCAGCATGAAAAGTCAAAGGTCAGAGACCCGCACAAGAGAGCAACATGTACAGGAAGTCAGCAAGGGACCAGTGAAACTGTCATCAAAATCATCATGTTACAACAGCACTGGACTTTAGGCATTAAAGCACTGGCTGTGGGCTACTGTGAACAACAGAATGAATATCCATATATTGGTTTTAGATTAGAGTGCATGAAAAGCTACTACAGACATAAACTTAGCAAGCCATCAACTGAATTCAGGTATGTTATATACACCAGATATACTGTGATTGTGATGCACATGTGAAAGCTGGTTATTAAAATATTAAGAATAAAACACTAATAGCTACTAAATTAATCAACTTCCAAAGTCTTTTTTAATGGATGTCCTGCCTTCCTTGCCTGTCTTCTTTAGTGCGTCTATCAGTTGATGCATTCAGTAGAGATTTTCAATTTATTTCTAATCAAGCTTTATCTAATATTCTCCCGACAGGCAATTAAAAATTCAAACTACCCTGAAAAGCCATTGCTCACTTTTCACTCTCTCAGTGTTAATTTAAGGATGTTATTTCATTAAAAGCTCTTGTTGATGAGTTTGGGGTAATTTGTGAGCACATTTGATTACCATACTCTGCATTTGCCAATACCATGTTCCACCGGTACTGTTTTTGTTAAGCATTTGTAATTTGAAGGAGTTGAAAAATGTATGTCTACAAACCCAAAACAACTGCAACTGCAACTATTAGAAAGTGGCCTCTAGGACAGCACTGATGTCATATGCACACCATTTCAATTGGTAGTAATGTTGCCATCGGAAAACATGTCAGTGGTCAGGCCTGCTGCATTACCTCACCATGTTTATGTCCAGCCATGCACAAACTGAATCCTCTCCCCACAAGATAGAGCTTTGAAATGGCAGCAAATAATTGCAAAGGGTGAATTTGTCATTACGAGTTATAATGAGATTCTCCTGGTGAGAGGTTTTGTTTTGTGGTGTGAGAAGCTGCTCCGTTTTAAAGCCTCATAAACAAAATGCCAATAATGTGCTTTTCTCTTCCTAAAGGATCTGCTTCACACCGTTTTATTCTATACATCATTCCAACTTGTTTATTTAGAGAATAATTGTGTCCTTGCTTATCCTCTCAGGAGTAAAATAATGTGGTTGCAATTAAATTAGCAATATGTTTGGAGTTGGGTTGGATTCATATGGAGTAATCATTGAATGTTAGACCTTGTTAAACTCCTGGTTTTACTCAAGATGACAGTTTTAATCTGTGTTTTGTTTTTCATCCCCCAATTTAATCAGATACCAGTGAAGTGGTACAAATATCCATGTGGGAAATGTTGCTGAAAACAAACAAATAAACTTAGCAAGATAGATGAGACCCTCCTCCCCTAGAAAACAACCATATAGGTCATCTGTGCAAGTAGGATATCATGACCCCTAGTTTATGGTGCATTTACACAAGGCTTCTATTTATTGTGAAAACCCTATCTTCTATCAGGCAAGAGCTAATCACAATCTTCTTAAAACTAGTGAAAACCAAAGCACAGGGATGTTTCATTTTATTCAAAGTGGAGAAGGCCTGTGATTGGCGCCATATCCCAGGTGTTAACAATGTGTCTTAAACACGTTACATAACAGAAAAACCTAAGAACAATTTGTGAAAAACAAATCTCTGCCATTGTTGGTGTGTTTGATGGTGGCAAATACCAGAAAAAAACAATCCAGCCAGAGCGATGTAAATTATGTGACCAACACAAAACGCCCCCAGAGGTACAGATTTTTCAGAGACCAGCTAGTGCTAGTTACTCTGCGTCTGTATGTGTGTGAAGGCGCCATTGCATTGTATTGTTAGGCAACCTGGAGCTGTATAAGGAATGACAAGCATAAACAGGGAGAAGGTTGGAGTAGATTTATGGGATGACAAGACATTTAATTGTAATATGGGGAAGTTATAGTTGTTTCTGTTAACCATAGATTGTGGTTAACAGCCTAAGTTGCTCAATCACTTGACTTCTTTGATTTTCATGCACTGCTCCATTCAACTGTAATGTTAATGGGTACGAAGGGCGTGCAGGGTCTACAGCTAATGTGAAATAAATGTCTGGAAGGGCCTTGATCAGTATATGCTGGAGGTGCTTGAAAGAAGTAGAAGAAAAAAAAAACACATGGAAAACAAACCACCCTTGAGTGCTGCACGCTCTTCGCTATTTAGGGCAGCCATGTCCAGCAGTGGATTTGAATATGCATGACTATTCCAGCTATCCTTGCAGCATAACTCTGTGTCCAGACACCAGCCCATTTTCAAAGAAAGACTGCACATGCATCTCATTTGAATATGTTACAGGCCCTGTCATACACAATAAATACATGTCCGTGAAAAATATTCAGTGGGTAAATGATGGTGAAATAACCCAAAACTACTCCAAATGATGCAGAGCACAGACGTGGATGATTGTTTGTGACTACAATTAGATTTTTTGAGAGTTTTAAAAAAATGTTGCTTTACTTTTGACTGCAGAACCCCCAGAACCCTTAACAGGACGAGTGTTCGGAGAGCCTTGGTCACCAAATGGTACCAGCGCATTCCAAGTAACCACATCGTCAGAGGTTTAAGTCCTGCTGGGGAGCTTTGCTTCATGTCACATCTCTACAACTACAACAAAGGATAAAAATACCTAGGCTCCCACCGGAGCAAAACAACCAGCCGACAAACAACAAGACGAACAGATGGAAATAGAGGCTCGTTACTCACGGTACCGGAGGAGCAGATGGAGGATGAC
>JAUYWH010000027.1:6609470-6630384 GCA_034779795.1 Ctenopoma multispine | reverse complement strand
GAGGGGACTTCCTGTTTATACCTTGTCCTAACCAATCCTACCTCTTCCTCGCGGTCACCTGACTCGCTCACCTGACACTACTTGTCTGAACAGGTTGAAAGGCTGCTGCTTAGTGGCGTCACATTTGCTTGACAAATGTAAGAGTGGTATCAGTCTTCTCCTGTAACACTGGAGAAGTGAATAATTGGATTTTACAAAATGCTGATTTATTTCTTGAAGTGCACCTTACACCATACAGACTGTTTTGATTAAGTCCACTTTAGTGCAGGCAAAACAAGTGTCAATTACCCTGAAGTTAAGTATTTAATATTTCACTTAAATGTTTGGCAGAACTATCAGTTTTGTGATAAATCGTCTTCAGTTTTTGAACACTAGGTCAGTGGTTTTCAAACTCAGCTCTCAGCCCTTCCCACCCTGCTCGTTTTCCTGTCCCTGCCCTAACGAGTGCTGATTACTTGGATCACATGTATCCAGTCAATCAAAAGTTGAAATCTTCACTTCCAGCTTTTGAAAATACAAATTCACATTGTCTTCCCCTGCCCCACACTCATGTGTGATGGTATCTTCCAGCTTCAAAATGACTGAGCACACCTAAAGCAGGTAATAAGCAGTGTGTAGGGCAGAGATAGGTGGAAAACAGGCAGGACGGGGTGGCCTGAGGACAGTGATTGGGAACCACTGCAGTAGGCGAACGTTAGGAATGAGCTGATTCGAGAAAAGTCATGTCTGCATATTGTACCTCAGAGCCACTAGGTTACTGCAGAGAATTCGACTCCATTGCAAGCAACAAGTACTCCTATAATACACTTCTTGTAAGCCAGGGAGCAGGAGACCTCCAGTTTACATTTTGGAGACTTGGAAGGTGGCAACATAGTGAATGTGAAGCTATCTTCCTCGGTCCCTTTGCTAGATTGGCTAATTAAATACTAAGGAAGGAATAAAATCTTAATGAGAAACACAAGCTTGTTGTGGTGTTTGGCACTGACCAGCTCCCTCTTATTAGCTGTACTTGCCCATATGTGCTTGGGTGAAGTGCCCATTAGAGCCTTCCCTAATGGATCTTCATCCATGGCACCGAGATGCTAGTGGAATGTACATTTCGGCAATTTCCAAACTTGGCAGATGAGCCAGCCCCGCTATGAAATTTCTTATCCACAAGAAATATTTTATGCAAATTAAAATTAAATTCTTTGCTTAGTTTAAGCAATTTCTCCTGTAAGTAGTGTATCTGTGAAGGAGATTACAACATTTGCTGGTTTGTTTATAATTTAATTTTTTATGTTGTGGCTGGCGGTGGGGAAAGACAGAACACCTGTGAGTGTTTATAATGTCCCATCTCCCTCACAGCTGCTCCTTTTCAAAACACCTCACTGGTGCAATAATTTCATAAAATTTCATGATTTACCATCTGGTAGACTGAGCTATAAGCACATGCAATAAGCATTTGTATGGCGCCGGTCCCAGAAAGGTACAATAACTGTATATTTTAACTTAATGGCTTTTCGGGGCATGCAAATTTCCACAGAGCAGATTGCAGAGATGCTACAATGTAAGTCTGGTCCCGTCTGTCTGCCTCTGTGTCTCCCTCCCTCTCTACCTCACGTTCCCTTCTATACAGTACATGCCTTCCCAATCATGTGCTTTAAAACATCCACACATAGCAGCCCTCTGTTGCCTCTGTCTTTGGCTGTGAAGCAGCCCATGTCAAAATCTAGATATCAAACTCTGGAGAATGAGGGACACAGTAGGAGGTACAAGCAGATTATTTTCCTTTTAACATCTAATGTCGCTGCATTTGGGTAATTAAAATGATTACTACAACAATTATACCAAGTAATTAGAAACTAATTACACTGGCATTTTTTGTGATTACATGAGCAGATGAAAATAGTGTTCAAAATTAAATTCATTGCATATTCATGGAAATGAAATTAAATAGCACTGGGTGGATGAGATAATAGAAGCTCAGAGAATGGTGTTCTGAGGGGTTTGGGGAACAGTCTGTGGCTAATGCTCTGAACAGGCATTTTGTTAAATCAGTGATAATCTTTTAATGGCCTTAAAAGAAGTTAATATTTAGAATACTGTCAAATGCACTATAGGGTGTGGTGTTTTTTTTTTCTTATTATGCCTCTTTTCTCTATGACTCTGGGAATGATTAAACTGTTCAGCTGTACGACACAATAGAAAACATTTAATCATTATCTTCTCAAATGAAGGAAGAAGCAAGACTCTTTATGCCTCCTTTATGTTGCTTCATGCACAATGATTAAATTAAATATCCATTCCTGAATTCATTTTTTTCTGTGCATCATCTCCTTTCTCTGCAAGCCCGTTCCTTTTTTTTCTCTCTCCTTCTCCCCCCTCCTACCTCCCATCTATCGACAATAGTCAGGGCTTTAGCTGCTGCCATGATCGTGTAATGAGATTCTTCAGATTAAATAGATTTCCTGTTAAACTTGGGGCTTGGTAGATAGGGTGTCAGGAATGAATGGTTATTAACATTTAAATATATCACAGAATAAGAGAGAGCGGGGTGTGAGTGAGTGAGAGGAGGGGAGAGAAAGAAAGAGAGACAGAGAGGGATGGGGAAAAAGAACAACAATATGAATTTTTCATTGTTATCGAGTATGGATTTTCTTCTTCACCACATTTCTGTAGGACCTGATGAAACCAAAGTAATTAGAGAGACACAAGTGGGGCACCTAAGAGCCATTACAGCAAAGAGAGCTCATTGTTTATGGAGTAAAGCCAATACAGCTCCACTGGTTAGAAAAGTAAAAACTCCATTCTTATTTTATCTGCTATCCCATGCCTGTGCTGCAGATTATTACACAATATTAACAATTTAAATTCCTCTTACTGGCTTGGTTGTGGAGGGACTCAACATGAAATTGATGGTCTTGCGATCTATCATCATCATTTCATCTCTTTTTTTTTAAATATTCTACTGTTCCTCAAAGAGAAGATGAACCTGGAGGAAGAAGTGACATGATTATATTTCAATATCAAAACGTGAGCATGATGGGGAATGACAACATTTGTCTTTGTCAATGCCATAGTGGGATGCTAATAGACATTATTACAGCTATACAGAGCAGGGATAAAATCGAGCAGTGCCGCTACAGGTTGTAGGTCATTAAACAGTATGTCAATCATAAGTGCTATCACGAGTACTGGAAGGGCTGACTAACTGATGGAAAGTTATCCTCTGATGCACTGTGAGTGATTGTCAGATGATAAGCTGCAAGATAGTGAATAGTTGTTATAACAGATAATGGTGAAAAATGAATTTCATGAATTCCTTACTTAGGGATTGCTGGAAAATTATTAGGAGAGAAAAATGCTGTGAATTAGGGGAATGACATTATTATGTACTTTTTTGGTTTATTTGAAGTTATTTCTTTGTCTGCATCAGTATTAGCTTCTCTTTATTGTTACTTAATCTTTTTATTTATTACAGTGCGAGGGCATAAAATATGATGCCCTGCAACCGCAGAATGGCTGTGCAGTTTTATTAATCCAGTAACAGTGGATTATTTTATTTTATTTTGACATTTGGCTAACTGGTACATTTAGAGAACTGTTTACTAATAATTGTAGTGTTCATCTGTACACATATATAATTCCAATACTCGTCTGCATTGTTTTGTTTGTTCATTTGAACCACTAATAAAAAATATTCCTCTATTCAGATGTTAAGGTTTAAACGTTCAAAGATAATATCCACGTTGAGGATGACAACGCGTTTTAAAAAGGGAAACACCATTTTCAGTAACCTCCTCCACACCCCAGTGATTTTCATACACTCCCTTACCAAACATTCTCACAGATGGCACAAAATGTTATGTTTATACAATACTTCAGCACTAAAGGAGAGATTTTTCTTAAAAGCCAGGCATATTAACGAATGGACAGGTGTGCTATTTACATTACTCTGTGACTTGCTGGCGAGCAGTCTCTGTAAGTAAATGCCACATATAAGCTTCGACTTGAATTCTAGCAGTCTCAGCTGACATCCATCAAATTTTAGTCCAGCTCAGTTTGTGATGTGTCTGTGTCTGCTGACATTGTAAACCTGCCTAAAGATCAGGTTTTGGGATTTTGATTCACGGTCAAAAGAAATGATTGTCTTTCTGGATATTCCCCCTGATATTCAGAGGAAAAACTTAAATTCATTTTAGCAACCTGAAGGGAGGAATATAGTTTATTTTGCTGCTCTTAGATCCAATACCACATACAATGCTATTCAGAAAAATACAATACATACTCACTATGTGTTGCTTGTTAAATATACATTAATAAATGTCAGTCTCAGGCTCTCTTTGCCTGTGTGTATAACTGTGTATGTATTCTTGCATGTGTGAGACAGTATTTTAAAAAAGAGACATATTCAAACATATTTAGACATATCCAAATAAATAAGCATTTTAAAATGTTTTAACCCTGTTTGTTACATAAGCTTTAACTCCTCATTATCTGTGGCCCAACAGACCTCACTGCTGTATGTGTAAAAATAATAATAGTTGCTAAATCAACCCTAGTCAATCTATTCTTTTCCTAGTACATATAATAGAAACATATTTTGTATTTAAACACAGAAAAAATACAGAAAGAACCAGAGTACTGTTGTAACACCAAACAAGAATTCTATGTCTTAACACGTATTTATTAGATTTGTTGCCAACAGCTCGTGAACAGATTCACAATTAAGAATGTGAATGTTTTTATTCAGTCAAGATTTTGAACTCTAATTTAAAACCCCAATAAAATTGAAATATCTTACTTGGAAAATGACCTTTGTCTACAATATTTCAGCTGATGTTCTAAAGTCTGAAATGGTTCTTGTTAAAATCCCTTGTTTGCTTGTCTGATGGAACTAATAATGACAAAGGTGCAGAATTCAGCTGTTTTGTGATTCTGAGCTGCAGACTATTGTCAGAAACGTTTGAATTATCAAACAAACAAGACAGGATAGCCAGCTTGGTTTCCCTGGAGTTCAGCACACTACAAGTCATCCTTCATGCTGGGCCAGCCTGGCTCTGTGAATGTGGAAGCAGGTGTGGTGGCAGGACAGTGGAAGGCCCCTCTCCGACTCTGCCTTCACTGCTGCCCACTTGTTAATGACTGGGCTGTGGGAAGCTAGTCCTTTGTGTACACTGTTATAAAGCACTCAAAGCCTCCAGGATGGCAGCAAGCTCACTCTGTGGCCCCAGGGCACTCTACGGAGAATAAGACACACCTCATGCTTTGTTTTCCTGCTCCACAGGCTCCCACACCAGAGGAGAGCCAGAGCATAAAAGGAGCAGTGTCTCAGTTCTTTCTATTTAAAGTATATCTCTGCTTACCCAGGTAAAGAAACTTTTTTTTCTTGTCATGCACCATTTCTGCTGTGTGAAAGAATATATTAAAAAGTTGTTTTACCAGAAATGTTAAGCGTATTAAAGCATTAAAGATAATTCCTGGCGACTGCTCTCTGTATGTTTAGATTGGTTCTGACAGGCTACAATTTGTCTAATAAATGTGTGCATAATTTAGGCTCATCCCAGAGATCCAAGTCAGCTAGTGCGCAGTTTGTAGTACACAGTTAATCTCAGTTACATCTTAACATTAAAGTAATATTTGCCATTTTCTTGCACTACAATAATGGGAAATTTAAATTACTGTAGATGAGGAAATTGAACAGCCAGTTAGCTTAGTGTAGCGTAAAGTCAATAAAGGAAGGAAATTACTAGATCTATCCAGAAGGTGGCCTGGTAGCTCAGTGGGTTAGGTGTCAGATTGGAAACTGTGTCCCTGAGGCAGACACCTGGCACCAGCTCCCTGTAAGTCGCTTTGGATAAAAGCGTCTGCAAAGTAAAGTAAAGTAAAGTAAAGAATTACCCTATCCAGAGGTATACAGAACTATATCAGCCTACAAGCACCTCTAAAATTCACTTAATAAAATGGTTTGCTTAATTTGGTGAATGTGGCAAAAGAAATACACTGATAGTGATAGAGACCAAAACCAGAGTTAAATCTTTTTCTCATTAGTACCTTTTACGCTTGCCTTTCAAGGCAGCTTTACCAATACATGGCCTCGCTGGTACAAAAAACGACTTGGGCGGTCCGTGCTGACCCTCCTTTAAGCCACTTCGAGGCGGAGTGTCAGAGGCGACATCGTTTGTGAAATTTGGCGATGCTTCATTGTAGACCAGCTACTGGTATTATTTCTCCTGGGAGACTCTCCTATGTACACTGCAGAAGAAACACCACTTACAACAAGATTTGAACTCAGGTAAAGCTGTTATACATTGTGTTCAGTATGTTAATGATTATGACTACATTCAGCTTCGACTGAACAACATGTTTAAGCGATCTATGTTCGACCACTGAAGAGACTAAGGACTTTCACAGTGAGCAAGTGGTAGGAGGAAGCAGGTCAACAGAAGAAGGTGATCAGTGTTATATGGTGGCCCAACCAACCATGTTTTATTATGCTTAACTACAGTAGATCCCAGTCTTTCCCAAACTTCCTACGCAAGCACTGTACATGGAAATGGTCTGAGTCTCAGTCATGTTTCTCCCCTAACTTCTCATCACCCACTTTTTGCTGGAAACTGCCAATATGACAGGATTTTTGTGTTAAAGAGCCACTGATTCAAACAACTGATCAAGGTTTGATCCAAGTCTGGAAACCAGTAACACCAAATGAGTGTGGTATAAATTTAAAAAAAAGCGTGAGCTTGTAGGATTTTTAAACTGTATGTCCTTCTTAAATTTTCTCATTTTCTGTGGATCAATACTAGTTTCTGTACAAGTTCATCAAGTTCAGCGCTGTCTTGGTTTGTTAACCTCCTGTTTTTCCATCACAGACCATCTTTCCAGAGTTTATTCAATTTATATTTAGCCTCTCAGAATTACACCCATACATTCATTTGACACTGTTATCAATACTTATTGCATTTATCGCACAAACAAACAGGAATTCACTGGTCACTTACAGAGACAAGACTGCGGACTAAGAACTCATAATATTTTGGTTCCAATTACTATTGATTTTACAATTGGTTTGCAGCAGGATGTTGTTTTATTACTAATATATTTAATGTGCAAATCAATATGAACACTTGCTTGGTTCATTCATAGGAAGGCCATAAAATCAAAGATGTGGACCTCAAACAGCTGTGGACACCTTCTGATCCTTCTAGTAAATGACCTCAGCAGATGCTTTAATGCAGTTTTGAGAGGTTTGTGTTGCTAGATAAAAACAAGACTCATTTAACCACTGGCTTATAAGAAAAGCATTAATGTTAACCAATCACAATCTTCACACCACAACAGGTAAAAGATTGCTTTAGGTTGGTAAATTGTCACATGTTTAGGAGCTTTTGTGACTCTGTTTGCTTACAGCAGAAGCTAACAGAGAGCCAGCTGTGGGGTTTATCTCAACAAAAGACCGTCAAATGTAAGTGCAATTACTGCCACAAGCAATAAAACAGCCACTGCATTCCATAGCAACGGTGAGAGGGCGCCTAGGAACCTGAGAGCTCTTCCCGTGTGGGCCTCAGTTTGAGTGATGACGGCACAACATGATGGAGTAAGGCTTAGAGAACCAGACCGTGTGGAGTACATTTATAATCTGTAATTGATAATGTAATAAAGGCTGTGAATAGGCTCAACGTGACTTTTCTCCATTTGCAGTCACTGTCATGGCGGGCTTGTGTTTTTCATGCCTGGATGGAGGTTGCTTGGCAATGTGGGTTCATTCTACCAAAATTACCAGCGTTTCACTCTCTATCACTCTGCTTTCTGTCAGCTCACTCTTTATCACAGACCACCTCTACCTCTTTTTTCGCTCCGTGGAGTGTGTGACATGGAATTGACATTGGTTTGGAGGCAACATGTTGCTATTGAGCTGTGATCTAAAGGTAGCTACCAGTCTTCCTGAATACGACCATGCTGCAGCTGGCATGGAGCAGGGAAGCACGCAGTCCTTACCGCTGGGTTTAGCTCAGTTGTAGGATTGTTAGATCAAATGAACTGCTTCATGCTTCTACACCAGCAAGGTCAGGCTGGGGATCTTTAGTAAAGGAGGTCATGTGACCCCATGTGGGATTTGAGGCTGCTGAGAGGGAAGTCAACATTTATGAAAGCTGACAATGATTAACCACATAGGCGTGTTTTCACGTAGAACTGAAAATATGGACTTGCAAGGGGTCCATTTGAGTGACACAATACATGGCGCCGTTACGTAATTGCAAACATTTGGATAAGATGTCAGGGACATATAAATGATCATTAAAAAGGAACAACGCACAGCTGTGTGAGTGAGTGGCGCACATTGCCGGTGGACTCTTCAGAGGCTGGTTGCTACTTGACAGTGTGTCTCGCTAAAGTGTCGAGGTTGGGGGGTGTTGGTTGTAGGGCTCTAAAGTGAGATGGAGGTGCACACTGGTCAAATCGAAGGGTAAAGTGGTAGCTTTGGCTGCACTCCTTCCTAATGCCCTACGGCACCTCCATCATTAGCATTCCCCACTGCGACTTGAGTTCATAAGACTAATGGAGTTGCTACCTGGGGACATTAATTGTGCGTGACACCACTCGAGGGCTTTTGTGCACTCACACTAATATCACTGTGCCTGCCTGACAAAGCGCCCAAAAAGATTACAAACAAACCCCAAATAACTGCCAGTGTTGTGTTTCAGTTTGACAGGAGAGTACGTGTGAGTTTGGTACAGATGTGTGTGTTCTTGTGTGTGTGGAAGGTTTTGGGGGTTGAGGTGGCTCATGCTCACTTACAGGATGTTGTACAACCTGAGGAGCCAAGTGATATGTTAAAGTGTCTCACCCAAGTGTAAGGATGACTTCATCATTGCAGGACAACATCCTGACAGCGTCACGGCTCACATCAAACTTCTCCATCGTCGGGACACGTGCATGACATCATGCTGTAGAAATGCGAGCCTGGTAATAAGCAAAGGCTCCATGTGAAGCCCCCCAAGAGTGTTTTCAATCCACAAAAACAGCAAACAGCAGTGTAACGCTGATGTTAGATGTGAAGGGAGGTAATTCTGTGTGTATGAAAGTTAAACTTTACATACATGACCTTTGAGTTTATTAGGAACAACTGCACATCTAATGCAATCAAAAGTTCATCATGTTTACGTTTAGATTGTTTTCGTATTGGACTGAATTATACTAAATGTGCTGATGTCAGATGACAGGGGAGGAATCTGAAACACATACTGGACTGGAGAGTGTACCTAATGAACTGCTAATGTTTTCTATTTAACTAATTTTGTTAAAAAATAGACACAACAGTAAATAGAAAGTACAAATGTAGCTATTCAGATGTGACTATTTAAATCAATGATCTTCTTAGTGATCTTATTTGAAAAAAAATATTTATAATCAGCTTTGAAATGCAAAATGTATACTGTAATTTTAATTGGAAAAAGTAAGAGTTGAGAACATACTACAGGATGCTTAACCCTGTAACAGCTTGTGTGTTTGCTTTTTAGCTTTATTATAAATTGCATATGTCCCTGAACACATATTGCTAAACGTTTATCTGAATGCAAAGATGTATCTGAATATGTAGGAATGCTTATATAAAAGCGCTTACAGTAAATACCAAGACTTAAAGTACAATGACTAACTAAGAGGATCAATGGCATTTTCATCACACCACAGTAGCTATAAACTATCATAGTGTTTATTTAACTAACTGTGCGTCTTAAACCACAAACATACGATAACAAAACTAATGGCACGTCTCAGAGCCTATTATTAAGATTAAATTTCGTAAGTGTTACATGTTCTGTGAATTTATTGTGAAGCAAGGGTGTAAAGGCTAGTGGCCTCTCTCCAGAGAGTCAAACCAATTTACACTTCCATAATTACATTTGTATTTACATTAGGACACTCCAAGTTTGATTTGTCATATTTGATCTATTTCTTTCACGTCCATTCTCTTCATTGCTGGCTAGAAAATCATTATCCCCTTTTGTCATAGCATGTTCTAGCAAGCCACAATAAAGCAAGAGTCATGTAATGAATGTCAAAACTATTTCCATCAGATATTGTGAAATATGGGTTCAGAAGACCTATTCCAAGAGATAATATGATAATTTGATTTCTCAGATAGGCTGAACGGAAATGCCTTGTCTGGACATTTTGAAAAGCAGAATCCATTACTTATTCTTAATTCACCCTGGCATAAATTAAAGGATTTCTGCAGGCCATTAACTCATCCATTAATACCCAGGGTCAAGATTATTGAAGCCCAGGGTAAGGCAATATGAAGGGCTATTTCTTCAAGATGTGTCATCTAATGATTACAGTAGAGCTCTGAATGCCCTGCCATTAATTGTAAAATTATCTCCTCTTTTTGCTTCAGATAAACAGCAGGGAAAGATAATAGTCACACGGGTATATAATCCTGTTGCAAAAAATTAATTTCCATTTCATTTGTTTTGTTATGTTTCAGGCAATTTCGGGGCCGCGCTTGATTGTTTCAGAGGATATGAAGTGTAAGAACAGGGTGAACTACTGAAAGGAGGTGTAAAATTAGGTTTGTGTCAGCACAAAATTGAAACCCGCTGAGCTATTTTTAATTTAGAGTGTTGGAGTTTATGATGAAGGTGGCTCCAAATGCAGAGGAGTATGAAGAGATAAAAACAGGGTGCAGAGGCTCAGCGTGTGCACAAATTGCTGTCCTGCTTGCCACCATAGACATAATATATACTTATCCTAATTGGTTTCTCGTGTCCCTGCAGTGAAACACAATTGTGACACAATGTGCTTCTCACTCCAGTTTACTTAGAGCTGCCTTTTTTTTTTCCCCACTGCAAGACATGAAGAGTAAAGATCCCGTAAAACCCGTCTCAGTAAAGTGAAAATGCTCAGGTGTTCAGCAGCTCTCTACCAGTTTGGGACCTGCATAAAAGAAGATGAAATTAAGGCAAATAAAACTCATATTAAAGAATATTACAGCCTAACAGCCATTAGTCTACAGCTTCCTGTCAGCTTTTGATGGATTCCTCACTTAGTTCAATGAATGGTCTAATGACATTGATAAAATCACTTGCAACCAAATAGAAAGCCAGCATGTTCCACCGATGCACCTATGATACAGCGAGAAAATCCACTTAAAATGTTTACACTTATTTATGCTTTTCAATATTTGTATACATCTTGAGGGTGAATATAATGCAAACAACCCCCACAGAAAAAGAAACGCTGTGCATTAAAGCAGCTTATAACTCCCGGGATCTTCAGCCACACTCTGACATACTAAGGGGAATTAATTTTACAAGCAGGGAGTTCCTCCTTATTGCTTCCTGCTAGCGCCAAGGCGTCTGGCTTCAAAAATGATCCTGACATACACATGCACAATAGATGAGCTGTACGGATGCTCACAGCCCATGAATACAAAGCCAGACCTGCAGCCAGTGGAGTTGAGTGGACTGGAAATCCTTCAGTATTCACTGACCTCTTTGCTATTTCATCCTCTCCCAACTATTTTTCTAGTTTGGGGAAAACACTTTCTATCACTGTCAGGTTGGGCAAGGATAAAAACTCTCTACTAGCGGATTAGCTGTCTGCCTGCTCTCGCTGCTGTACTGCAGCAATAAAACACAGTCTTCCACAGATCTTGCACAGCTCCTTTACCTTTAGTTTGAGAGCTGCATTGGGAACTGGATTTATTTAGTTTCATAATTTTAGCAGACAATGACTCCCACTGTGATAGAGCATCACATTGTAACCAAGTAGGATACAAATACACAGACAGGATTTACAATGGTACTTTAAAAATTATTGAGCAAAACTGGGTATCTCCTTTATGAGGAGAAGCTTTAAAGACAGAAAGCTTATAACCTTTCCTCCGCCTTTTATTACACACATTATCTGCGAATGAGCTCTCTCTGTCTTGTTTGTCTTAAAAAGTTGTTCTGAAATGTGCAAATATGATGAGATATTTCTCTGCACCCTGCATCGTGACAGTGCAAAAAGATATAAAACCATTCAATCTATTTAATTAAGACAGCTTAGTAGTGGCACCCGGTTGCAGGGTGTTTAAGCTAATTACAGTATTAATTACAACATTAATTAAATGACATAATTGCCTTTCAAAACAATGACTCCTGTATCCCTGGTAAGGTAAAGGGTTAATTTACTGTGGAAGCAGGCATGCATTATTTACATGCTTGGATGAATAATACATTTAAGACGTTGGCTTATAAATTTACTGGCACAAAGAAAAGCAAAGCTTAGTAGCTAAGCAAGGCTGATTTAAATATCTGTCTTAAATGAATATTTCTTTGAGTTATGGTCACACCACAGAGGGGTGAATCTGTTTGGTTGGTCTCAGGGGAATAAACTTCACTGTATAAAGAAATCAGATGTGTAATTTCATTATTCTCAACTCTATACATATAATGCTATGCAATATATTAATACACACACTTTACAATAAGACTGTATTTGGAAAGTATAAATATATTTAACTGGTTAAAAAAAAACATTATTTGACTACGCCTCAATGAGATCAAACAAATCTTGATTATATTCTCACCTAAATATTATCTTAAATAAATTAAAATCCATCCAGCAAGTCACTGCGGTTGTTAGTGTTTCATAAACTTTTACATCTGGTGTATCTGCATCTTGTGTATCTGAAATTTATAGTACAACAGATAGCAGCAAGTCTTTATGTAATAGGCAGAATGTGCTTTTCAAAGACTGAAGAGTTAAACATTCACACACACAAATAAAAAAAAGGTAGAACTGAGAAGGTGCCACGCTGAGCCAAAAACACTTTCAATTTCCATGAACCAGACATGTGAAGAAAAAAAAATTACATCTCAGTCTGACGAGTGACTAATCAAGGCAAGCGAAATGGTGCTGCAATAAATTACTCCACTGTGAAATAAACCACACAAACAGACTGATGATAATAAATGTAAATTATTTCTGGGGAGAAATTTTCCTGGTACATGAGTAATATGAACCATCAGGAAGGAGTCTTCCTTAACATTAATTACAGAAAATGACAAGTGAGCTGACAAGTAGGAAGGCTCATTATCTGAAAACATATTCACAACTTCGCAATTTGCGCAAGATGGACTCCAGCTAAATTAATCTCCTTTCTTTGCATGAGCCCCTTCTAATTTTCATGTTATTAACAGGTTTGCAGTATCACTCAGTGCTTGTCACCCTAATCAGGTTTTTCGGCGTGTTCGGGAAACCGTGGTGTCATTTGAAAAGGATCAGGCCTCATAATGTGCTCTCCATCACGCTTCTGAATCTACAAGGTTGCTTTTAATAAGGTTGCTTAATCATTTCTTCTTTTTGCTCAACTTTTGGCCTGGTTGACTTCTATTATCACTCTTTTCATGGAGAGGTACCATTAAAAGAAGAGTTGGCTTGTCTAAGAACAAGAAGCATGGAAAAGAAATTCATTGGGTCATTATAAGTTTGGAATTACCTGTGAACCTATGAGTAAATGTGATTTATTGTTTTCTTATTTATATCTGTTTCAAATTAGGAGTGAGTGACACAAAAAAAACTGAGAATCAAATCTAAATTCTCAAGTGCAGCCATCAATTTGAATCCTATGACTCTGGTTGGGGCTGAAAAGAACCTTGATGTAGGAGTGTTCACTCAAGCTTGTTGATGTTCAACAACAAATATATTTTAAAAATAATGTTTATAGTTCACTAGCATAATTAATCTTACTAATTGATGTAGGGAAGTTGCAAGATTATTTATCATTAGGTTAGGAACATAAAATCATTTGGACCCATGCTATTTAATACTGAAACAAGAACAGGAAATTAACAGTTAACTAAAACTGAAATGGTCCCTAACTTTAACCAAATTGAGTTAGTCTTAGTCTAAGTCTTTTAAAAAGAGCAGGCCAAAGCACAAGTTCTCATTTCAAACAAACAAAGAAGGACCACAAGTGTAGTGGTACTGGCCAGTTACATAGAGCCACAGAGAGACTTAAATTCAAGCACATCCCTCTTCTAAGAGAACCGAGCCAAAAGAGTCAAAGCTTTGAAAAGAGCCTGACTTCCCATTACTACTGCACAAGCAGAACAGGAAGGACAAGGAGCAAAGTTATAGCTGTATACTTGAGTTTGTTTTGGTTCATAAAAAACCTTCTGAAATTAGTTATCGCAGCTTTAACAAAGATTATTTTATCACCATGATCCTAGATGTTGGATGTCACTTGTCTACCTCTGAGTCAATCAAGTCTGCATGGAGCGCCTACGCTAGCTTGGTACATTTTATGCAGCACAGTGAGGCGGCATATTGGCACAGTAAATTCACCTTGAAGAGGCAGTGTAAAAGGGACTTAGGTGGATGCCATAAAAGTAAAACATTTCTAAAAGTAAAACATCTCTGCACCTAAAAGTTGCCAGTTTTAGGTGCAGAGATGTGATTATTGCATTTAAATCATCAGCAATTAAATCTTTCCACTTAAGTTGTTCCTCCAATTTGATACCAACATAAGCTGTTCAACCATTCCAACACAAATGAAGCAATGTTGAGACTGAGCTCATAACACACAAACACCAGTAATGATGCTGTAGAAAACATTTTATATATGTTGCCTGAATGTTTGTCTGATCAAATGAGATTTTAGGAAACAGAAATGAATGCCTAGAGATCGCATTCATACTGTTGGGAAGTTAAAACATTTTCTGTTTTTCTGAAATTCATAATTTTTCCATTGTTTCTAAATTCTGTTATGGAGCAGTCTCTGTATCAATCATCCCAACACTTCGTTCCCTTCTGTTTCCACCTCATATCTTGCATATCATCACGCACAGAGCCCAAGCAATAACAATTGTAAGTAATGTTGTGAGTTTTGTCTGGGTTGAATTAATAAATCATAGCAAATATGAGATATCTGCATGTCCAAAATGTAATCTGGAAATTTGCTGTATTGCAAACCCAGTTTAATTCACAGGTAGCCTCGTGATAGCTGAAGCAGAAATGCAATATGTCATGCAAAATTAGTTCAGAGAGAATAAGTTTCAGGGGGAAGCAAAATGTTATGAGGGAGTCCATAATGGCAGAGGCAGCTTTATCTGCACTGCTCTCTCACACACGCTCTAATTACATTTCACAGATTGTACTACAATAGCTGCTGGTAACCTTTAGCGGATGGGCTTTTCAATAATGCAAAGTACACATTTTCATATCTATTTTTCCCACTGTGCTTCCCATTTATTAATTTGCTGAACACAATAAAACAAAGACTCAACGTAATATGCTCTTTTGCTCAAAAGGCACCCAACAAGATAAAAACACAAAGCCTTCCCTCTGTAATGAAGAATGGGCTTGCATGCAAACCAGCAGCATGTCTGATTTTTTTTCTTTTCTTTCAATTTGAAAGGCCATTTGGTGAGTAACTTTAAAAGAGCACCATTGTTTCCCAAACTTCTTTTTTGTATTAATTTCCCCATTCAAAGTAATTCATATCACTTTACCGGGTAACAACCCCCTCCCCATCCGCCTGCCCACCACCCCTCTCCAAGCTAAAAAACAATAACAAAACAGCATAACCACAGATAATATTGGAGCACACAGAGTATCTTGACTTTTTAAAACCATTAGCATTTTTATATTTGTTTGCTGACGTAGACTTAGTGAGTAGAATAAAAGCAACTGGACATATGTAATGTTTGAGATGATAAGCGCAGTACAGAGTAGTGGGTATTTATTATTTGTTACTGTCAGCTGTCCTATATTTCTGCCTCATCTAAAGCTAAGTAGTTTTTAGCTTTTGGTTCTCCCATGTTAACATGTTCCATCCCTGGACAGATCACCAATCTATCACTCTGACAGGTACAGGTATGTTATTGTTATGTTTAATAACAAAAAACTGAGTGACTTTCTACTTCTGCAAGAGCCTTGATTCCTGGATCTTTTATGGCTGAAACATAAAATAAAGAAAAAACTTTTCACATCTTTCTCCTTCATGCAGATATTTGCATATGCCAAGCAGTACAGTGTTTAAATCAGCAGAGAGTGATTGGTCTGCCATAGTTCATGTGGCAAAGAAGCATTAATTATAACTACTGTTAGAAACAAAGCAAATAAATCATTATGAGTGTGTTTTTTAATGATGCAGTCTGCAGGTGCAGTACATGCATTACTCTCTGCAGAAAGACCAGATTGTGGCCCTTGGTTAAACAGTTTGCCTCATACCACAAATAACATGCTCCTTTGATCCAAATCAACCATGGCAGCTGCTACAAGGGATTTTTAATTGAATGATTATTGTATTAAATAGTTGCTTTTAATGGAGCGTGCACCTCTGCAATTATTTCCGCTTTAAGAACCTGAACCCTGGGCAGGTCTTTACAGCCACAGGCGCTTGGTTTGCTTCCAAATGAGTGGTCACTGTTGGTGTGAAGTCAGCCTTTCACCTGCAACAGAAACATAAACTAAAACCTAAAAGCATATACATTTACATGTAATGATATACAGTATACAACATAGACACATACTGTATACAACAATTCATAAGCACAGTTTGTCCACAAAAGCTTGGCTGTGACTTGGACCTGGCAGCAAAACTGTGCAAATTCACAGCACAGACGGCCCTTTCAAGTCTTATGACTCTTTTGCAAGTATAAAAAAAGAAGTCTAATAACTACTAATAGAACAAATCGGAGTAATGTTCCTAATCCTGTGATATTTTTCTCTGATAGGATCAATATTTGCCAGAACTGCTCTGGCAAATATTGTTCCACACAGTTTGATGAAATATTGAATGTAGAGGTGATAATGTTAGCCACCGTTTTTTTCTAAAGCTAAGCACAATCCCAGATTATGGGATCATTTATGAAAGGTTCTGCTGTTGTCTCAGATTATATTTCCATGACATTAGAACGATGGAAAGCCCACATGATCAAACATCTGAAAGATAGTCTCTTGCATGCTTTCTAAGGCACTAAACTAAGTTTCTGTGCATCACTTTCACTTGCCTATACTTATTAACAATTTCTGACCCATGTCCAGAAACTTCACATATACTGTAGGTGCATGTAATTGTTAGCATTTATGATCCAAATTATCCAACAACATGAAAAGAAACTTGAGTCGCACATTGTAAAATAAATGAATAATATATAAATAAATAACACCCCAACAGCCGCTGTAGACAATAAATTGGAGAGGGTTCAGTGGCAAGATTTGCGTTCAGTCTTTGGCTTGAAATAAGGCTGTTATAAAAACAGTTTAACACATATCAAATTGAGTGTGTCTTTATCAGTATATTGGTAATTTACAGTAGTGCCACTGTTAATAATTCAGCTTTATTAAAGACACAAAGAGACATTAATTTGCTGTAATAAGTCTGCACCTGGCTTGAAACTCACGAGAACACAGTCCTGCGACTCCCCATGCAGACTTTAGTATTTATGTTATTTTCACTAATGAACATTTGGGCCTTTCTGTATTTGCTTGTCAGTTACAATCAATTATTGCACTTTGTTATGCTAGTTTTATGCTAATTTTATTAAAGGTGCAGTGTGAATGGTAATTACTGTAGGTTTAGAGAATAGCTTTGAATTTCTACAACTACATTCTACAAATGTGAATATACATATATAAAGTATACATTTGACCTTACCCTTTAGTTCCACCAGATGCAGACCAGTAACATGTGTTTAGGATGTAGAAGGAGCACTATCTGATTGGTGGACTGAATGTTTTTATAAATCATATGTACCAGACTCACAAGCACAAAGGGATCAGCTCGCTGATTGTGTCACTGGATCTTAGTTCCACCAGGAGAGCCGCCGTACTTGTTAGAAGCAAGAGTTTATAAATCTCAAAGTTTACTTTGCTTTTCGGTGAGATTAAAAAATAGTCAGATAAATCTTGTTTGTTTGATTTAAAGTGTTAATTGGTGAGCTTCAGAAATGCTAATCAGCATATTTTGTTGCCTTTGGTCAGAGCCAAGCTAATGTTTTCCCCGTGTGCAGCTTTTTTGCTATGCTAAGCTAACAAGTATGAGAGAAGTATCATGGTAATTTTTGAAAAAAACAACAAAAAAACCTTAATACCTTGATACGCATTACTTTAAATAAAGTGAAGCTTAATGTAGTTTTGACAACACTTGGGACTAAAGTTAGGCAGGTGCATAAATTTGGGCACCACAAAAAAGAAATGAACTTAATATTTAGTAGATCCTCCTTTTGCAGAAATAACAGCCTCTAAACTCTTCCTATAGATTCCAATAAGAATCTGGATTCTGGTTGAAGGTATTTCGGACCATTCCTCTTTACAAAACGGCTTCCGAGCATGGACAGCTCTCTTTAACTCACACCACAGATTTTCAATTATATTCTGGTCTGGGGACTGAGATGGCCATTCCAGAACGTTGTACTTGTTCCTCTGCATGAATGCCTTAGTAGATTTTGAACAGTGTTTAGGGTTGTTGTCTTGTTGAAAAATCTAGCCCTGGCGCAGATTCAGCTTTGTCACTGATTCCTGGACATTGGTCTCCAGAATCTGCTGATATTGAGTGGAATCCATGCGTCCCTCAGCTTTGACAAGATTCCCAGTCGCTGCACTAGGAACACAGCCCCACAGCATGATGGAACCACCACTATATTTACTGTAGGTAGCAGGCGTTTTTCTTGGAATGCTGTGTTCTTTTTCCTCCATACGTAACGCCCCTTGTTATGCCCAAATAACAAATTTATAGTTTCATCAGTCCACAGCACCTTATTCCAAAATGAAGCTGGCTTGTCCAAATGTGCTTTAGCATACCTCAAGCGGCTCTGTTTGTGCTGTGGGCGGAGAAAAGGCTTCCTCTGCATCACTGTCACATACAGCATCTCCTTTTGTAAAGTGCGCCGAATTGTTGAACGATGCACAGTGACTCTGTCTGCAGCAAGATGATGTTGTAGGTCTTTGGTGCTGGTCTGTGGGTTGACTCTGACTGTTATCACCTCATCGCTTCTGTGTATTCGAGATTTTTCTTGGTCTGCCACTTCGAGCCTTAACTTGAACTGTGCCTGTGGTCTTCCATTTCCTCAATATGTTCCTAACTGTGGATACAGACAGATGAAATCTCTCAGACAGCTTTCTGTATCCTTCCCCTAAACCATGATGGTGAACAATCTTTGTTATCTGGTCGAGTTTGCTGGATCCTTGGATGCAGCAGTACCTGCAGACTGTTACTGTGTTTAAGGGGACATTTGAGACAGTGCAGAACGAGCTACTTGACTGCATTTTTGCAGTTGGAGCTGAGACGGACGAAATTTACTTATAAATAGTAAATTACTGAAAACACAGACTGTGTATTGTTACGTTAATCTTTTGAAGTAGTGTGATGCATGACAATGGTGCTTTGGCTTTTACTAGACTTGCTTAAGTGCGCCCCTCAAAAAAATAATTTCACCAGCCACAACTGGTCTCCATGCCCGACACAAAGTCCACTAGGCACAGTGAAACACAGCCATGCAAACAATTTGTATTAGGTTCACTTTTTGTATCAGTATGCTTTTGATAGCTTTGGTTACAAATTTTTTCAACAGGAATTTGTCATCCCCCACTGTGAGCCACAACCTGATTATTTATTTGGCACATAACTCCATTAAAAGGCATCAGCATTTTTTTTCCTTTTTTACAAAATCACACACTGGACTAAAGTCATTCAGTCAGTGCAGGTATTCCCAGGAAACACCCTGCAAAATCTAAGTGGCCAGATAGTTTCTTAACATTTTAAGCTGAAGAGGGAACTTTTTTCCAAAATCATATCAAATGAGGTAACAGCGAACAACCATCTAATGTTGCCTGACTCATACAAAGGTTGATTAGATACAGGTCTGTGAAGGGGAATGAATGAGCTTCAAATTCAATGATTTCCCTAGCAAGAAGCAGCAGCATTTTTTAACAAGAGCAATGCTCCCAACACTTTCACAAATTATCTTTTTCAATTTTCTGGTGCTCCACCATTCTGAAATATAACATTGGTATTTTGGTACACAAGTAGGCCTACATTTATGCCAGTATTCAGTGCAACACTTCTATTCATGTAAATGATGCAGATATTCAGATTTTCTCTGCACAGACATGTAGAAATGCCACCTGTGTTGGGAGATTGCCAGTGTTTTTAACATGCCTACAAGGCCATTGTGATGTGCAGATCTTACACATTTCATAGATGAGACACACTGTGCTATGGCTGGAGGGCATGGGAATCTGAAGATGGTGGTCAGAGGCTCAGGGCATCAGTTGACAGCTTTTTCACAATGCAGCTGAAATGCTTTAGAAACTGGTGTGGCCACGAAAGCCAGAGAAGATTAAAGACCTTGGAGGGAATTACAACACTGAGTAAGAAAAAGAAACAAAGCCAGCATGTAGTTCATTCAATGTAGTCACCTGCATTTCACTTAAAGTTCAGGTAAAGTAGTAAATACGTGTCCTAACTTTGTCACACCACAGGAAAATGTGTTATTAACCACCCACTCAGATGTAAATGATTAAAAATCAGTATATAACATAAGGTATTAAGGTTTCAAAACATAATCAGTACTCTCTACTCTAAAATGCTTGGTGGTTGTCCGGTGAAACCGCTAAAAATGGCAGGTATTGAACATTCACATACCTAAAACTCCCCAGCTCTAATCTCTGCTGTCTAAAAACATCTGCAGTGTTCACTCATTTCTGTCCTGCTGTTGAGCTCTCTGCCACCTGCCAACTCACACATGGACTAGCCTCATGGGAAATGATGTTCTTAAATGCTGATATAAAAAATCCTCTATTGTTGCCTAAATGTTGGATAAACAAAGATTAGATTTTACATAAACCTACTGAATAAAGTTTTATCTATCTATCTATCTATCTATCTATCTATCTATCTATCTATCTATCTATCTATCTATCTATCTATCTATCT
>JAUYWH010000027.1:6560473-6609370 GCA_034779795.1 Ctenopoma multispine | reverse complement strand
CTATCTATCTATCTATCTATCTATCTATCTATCTATCTATCTATCTATCTATCTATCTATCTATCTATCTACTGTATTTACACGTAATAAGTTACAAAAGGTACTGTTAGAAAAAGGCTAGAATTTTAGTTATTGGCAATGTAGTTTTAGATTCACTTTAGTTCAGTGGCACCAGCAAGTCATCAATCTTCCTTTCTGCCCCACCCAAAGAATCTTGAACACAGAAATTATAAACTGTTTAATAGTAAAAAAAATCAGTTCTATGCAGTTCACAGACTTACTGACTCACTTAACTTTTAATATGTTTAGAAACATTTTACCTAAATCAATCTGTAAGCGCTTTTGAGGAAGAGCCCGAAACTTTTAAATATATAATCCAAATTTTAAATCTTATATAAAAATTTAATGATTTCTATTTATCCCAAAACTAATGATGTTTAGTTTTGAGATAAATTAAAAATATCAGTCGTAATATTTAAACCTGGTGACCAAGTGGCCACGCTAGGTAGCGTGGCAATTGGTGAATCATGGGCAACATTAAACACAGACAATACTGTTTCCTTCCTACATGTCTTTGGGTCAGACAGACTCCGTTTCTCATTTCACTGTCTTTGATTTAATAATGCACCCATACTCTGGAAAATGAGGAACACGAGTGATCGCTTTCTTACTTTTCTCTGAAGTTAGCTTGTCATCACTCTCTCCTCTTTAACAGCCCTATACCCAAACTTAAGTACGCCCTCTTCTCCCAGCCACTCTAAAATCCATCACCACACATCTCTGTCAGTGCCAGAGAGACTGGGAGTCGGGTGCACTGAGTTGTCCACGCTCACCCGAGCACCAGTGGACCTCTGATGGGGAAATGCTTGGCTGCAGAGAACCTGCACGAAATTAAATTCTCCACTTGGCTGACTAGGGTGACTCGTCCTGGTCTGCCGGCCTGTTCCTTCATTATTCCTGGGCTGATAACTGACTGAACGGGATGTCTTGTCTGTTTAATGCCAGCTCAGCTGCTTCATGGGAGGAACGGGCTTGTCACTCTCTGCTATAACACACTGTATTACCATCTCCACTTCATTTATTTGTCTCAGATTCTGTACACCCGTCAAGCCACCCGTCCCCCCCAAAGACACTAGCAATTCGCCACTGCTCAACCTTCTGCATCTTTTAGGAAACTATTCAGAATAACCTGTCTAAAATTTTCATTAAAATGTCATTTAGATGTCACACCGATGGTTTAGACTGGAAACAATAAAGGTGACCTTAATTGTAGTTTTTCATACCCCATCTCTGCAGGTGTCCATAAGTTGGCAGATTTTTCTAAATGTGCACCTTTTATCAGTGGCTGAAAAAGCTCTATCTTCTTGCATTAAACACAAAAAAATAACTACTGACCACAACAAATACAAGCAAAGAGGTTACCGGTGGTGGAGCGACAGCGCACGTTGCTTCCCTGCATTTATGAGCATTTAGTTAAAGGTTTCTGCATGAGGGCTTTGCATGATTGAACGTTAGATATGGAAACACAGGCAGGCGGCCACTGTCAAAGACACGGTTTGCACTTGACCCTGCAAGCACTCAGCCACTGGCCCCCACCTACCTTCTAGAAATGGCTTTCTCTTCTCAGCTAGCTTTGTGGCATTTGCAGAATTAAAATTAATATATCCTTTACTAATGCACTGGTACGTAGTATACTAATCGTAATTCATAGCCTTAATGTAAGCTTTTAAGTGCACACTAGTGTTGAGCTTTTGGTGCTCATAAAGGCTAATCAATGGCAAATGCTATTGTCTTCGTGGCAGACAGTAGCTCAGCATAGAGCATCAAACATAATCAAAGGCTTGCTTTAGAGCAAAACCATCTCACTGTGAATAGTACATTTTAAAAAGTATTTGGGCAAAAAAGAGAGAAATCAGTATTTGGAAGTCATTAAACATCTAACACCCACTCCTTCTGTGTAACCACAAAGCCAATAGCATTGTGGGACAAAATGCTTTCCAATGTGACAATTGATTGCTTTTTGAGGTAGTTGTTGGTTGATTTCATAATTGGTATAATTTTTCACAAGTATGTGAGTGTCATGACTTGATGGGCTTTAGAGTCCTGGTAATGCAATGGCCTGTAGTTCAACCTTAAGATCAATAATGTATTAAAACCAAGAGCTTATTGAAATAATAGAAGGTTTTTTCGCCAGGGAAGAAAGGCAAGGAAAGAAAAATGCACTAAAAAGAAGTGTTTGATCCAACGCCAGGCCTTCACTGTGAAGTGCATTGTTTCCATGCCAGTGCTCTTACTCCAAGAAATAAAAGGACAGACAAAGTCTCCGTGATGTGAAAACTTTGGACTCTGTGATATTGACGCACAACACAATGTGCGGGCAGCAGCAAGCAGCATCTGAACATTTAGAATTATAAATAAAAACCGTGAACACAAGTTCGTTTTTTCCTACTCGCGTAGCCGATAGCGTGTTGATGAAGTAAACAAACCCAGTCCGTTTTGCCTACACAGGTCATCATTTGCAGTGCCTGATCAGTGAATAACATTTGGCAATTTGTGGTTCCCTACTGCTATCTCTTCCTGTTGGATCTCCCTGTTTTGACAGTGTTTGAGAGAGAAACACTCTATGAGGTGTCAGGTGAAGACTATATGTGACAGATTTGGAGGGGAAATCAAGAGAAGACAAACAGGCAGCTAAATGCCTGGGAAATGTCTCTGTGCTCAGACAGAAGGCGATAAGTGCTGTTGACATGGACATGACAAGCTAGCAACAGTAAACCTCAGGACACGCAGTCCCACCGGAGCCCCGGGAGTGGACACAATTCCAGATGAGTGTTGAATGTGCTTAACAGCTCTTATGAAAAGAATTAACAAGAAGTGGGAACTGCATCACCATACACACACACACGCAGTTTCAACCACCTTTCTACTGTAAGCTCTTTGATGTTTTCCCGATTCCCGTCGACAGTCAGCTTTGGTTTTGATCAAGGTTTGATTTCTTGTGACATATCTGATACATATTATGAAAGCAATACAAGCCCTCTTAGAGAGGCAGGGTGTCTCTAAACTTTAACTGTTGCAGATGGGTATGCAATGACAGAAGTACATCTCCTTTCACACTTGTGGAAACAAATGATAAATCAGCTTGTGAGAAGTTCTACAAGTAAAATGAATGTATAAAGTTTCCTCACACTTGTGTTGATTTCTTTTCAAAGCGCTCATGACTGTACAATGTCAAGAGAGTCTGACAAAGGAAAGAGAATATTGTGCTTTCATTTCAAGAACATCGCAGCACTTGGTTTCCCTATATTGTAAACAGCAAGGAACACAATGCAGAAATAGAATCACTAGCACATATGATCCACATAGACAGTAGTTGAACTCTGGCCAGGACCTGGACTGAAAATCAAATTAATTGAGCCAGGAAGCAGAATTCCACTGCATTCTGACTCAGATCACACTGCTATCATGTCATCTCGCACACAGCAAGAATGTTTTCAGCATTAGAAGCTTGAAATACAGAGCACAAGCTTAAAACTAGGTGATGAAAAGAAAAGCTAGCTGTGAAAACTATTTACAAAGGAGCATTAGAATGAGTAAGAATGAGGTCTCATGCTTTTATAATATGCTAATTTTACCAGAGACCAGTCTGCTAAACTTGCAGTCAAACTGTGGCCAATTCGAAGAGTGGTAAAATACCATTACAACACAAAATATGCCCATTTTCAATAATTTTGGCTGAGCAGAAATATTGTTAATAATTGAAATATCAAATGGATTCATCAATTACAAGTGAAACTGTTTGAGAGTATATTTGGTGAGTCACACTCACATTTGACTACCCATGTCAAATGAGTCTACACTGCTTATGTCATATTATTGTAATATCACAAAAGATCTGCAATATCATCAGTACACAGTTACATATTTTTTCTTTAATGCCTCATTTTTAGGGATGGAGTCCATAAATAGATGTATTCATTTAATATATTTCATTACATTTAAGTAGTACCTAAGTATTTTACTATAGTATTTCTATATGCTTTATATTTATAGTAGTATACACTTATATACTTTTAATTAAGCTACATACAGTCATTATACTGTAACAATAATAATAATAATAATTTGATAATTCCAAAGGTGAACATTATGTTAAATAAAATTGATAATTAACAAATAAATGTGGAAATGATACACATACTGACATGTGGTTAATCTACAATATCAATATAATGATTGATTAGTTTATAAAATTTGTAAATAAAGTTGTCAAATGAATTGAATGGAGTAAAAGTACTTCTCTCTGAATTGTTTTGAATTGTACTTGCAGTAATTCAGTAAAACCTTACAGCTCTAATCATGTTGTTTATGAACAATATTTATGAAAATATGCAAAATACAATACAAATTAATATTGAAATAGTTCAAATATATGTTAATAGATTAGTAATAATAAACTAATGAAGTGCAATATGGTAGTTCTGCTACATAATGAATACCTTCGCATTTTTACATTTTAGGTCCAAATTTGTATTTTTTATGGATTATTTTTTACTCTGTTATTGCCATATTGAATATGCAACAGTTCTTTTTAGGCAGGTAGCATATTTTTTTTTTTGTTGTTTGTTTGTTTTTAAATAAAAAGGCTGCTGGCTGCAATGCTAAATGAAACTGAGTCAGGTCCTTATCAGTCATTATTAAATTAATGAGCTAGTTCTAGATAGTCTTACATTGCTACAACAAGTTCTGATGTGATATACAAAAACACTTACATAGTCCAGTATTAGAATATGTCCTCCCTCACTTCTAGTTTCTATGATAAAGCAGATGCTGTATGGCTAATGGTAGAGCTAGCTTTATCTGTGAGCATCCCACTGCCTTTTCAATAACAGCCACGTCACACAGCATCCACCTCAGACTCCAGCAGTCCATCCAGATGTATAACGCCTTAAAAAGTGATGCACACCCTGGTTTGAGACGTTTTCCCAGAATTGTACGGTGAATCAAAATTGGGATAAAACATTTGAATTACAGAACACAACTGTGATGTCTGCCCTCCTGGACTGCTACATCATGAATATATATTGCATTATGAAGACGTGATGACATTTAGAGCAATCACATTTAACCCTCTCTTCTTGTGCCTCTGTTTCTCCTCTCTCCACTAATGCATTTTGCAGCAAGGGATGCATCTTAAAAGATTCAGGGAGAAATGTCAGCCAGAGCAGACACTGCTTGAGAGCTGGGGTCATTTCAGACTGGTTTCTGAATTCTGGAGAGCACACACACACACATACACACAAGGGTACTCTATCCTTCACTATCCCCCTCCCCCTCTTTTTTCTTATTTCATTCTTTCCCAGCCCCCTTACTCTCTAAATATTTCTGTTGGTTTACCCTTGTCCATGTGACTGTGTTGGAGGTAGCACAGACGCACTACAGCGCGAAGGAGACTTGACCAGTTGGGCGCTGTCTCCCACCTCATTACCAGATGCAAATGAAACGGGTACACATGTTTAATATTTAGTGGCAGCAGAAATGTCAGGCTGGCACAAGATGGAATTAAACAGCACTGTCAGCGCAAGTGAACTCAAGGCTTTCTCAGCTATTTCACTTCATATTGAGTTACTGTCACAATTTATTTCACAGCGGTGGGACGACTAGTGTGAAAATGTTCTGTGATGCCTTTAAGGATGGAAGGGGAATCAAGGAAAAAGTGTGAAGGGTATTGTTCTGATGAGGCTTTGTATTTATTTCTGAGCTCTGTGACAGAGCTTTATTGTCTACCATTGATCAGGGTTTTTTCTTTTATATTATTGTGATAGTATTACTGTTTGGATAGTATACAGATTAACCACGAAAGTGTGAGCTGGCAAATAACAAATGTTATTAAATACAGTAATATTATGCACACTGGACTGCTGAGCCACAGACCTCCCAAGAGGAAGGTTTAGCTAATCCTGATGATCCATACATATATCAAATGTGTCATCCAGGCCACACCAATAAGGCATGAAGGATTTAAAGTAACATGGCTTTGCCTTCTGCTGCTGTATCATGAAAGCAATATAGAGTAATAGCTCAAAAAATATGAGTGGAGAATACTGCCTTGGATTTTGCTCTCTTGCCACCACACACTGATGCATATTATCAGACTCAGGGCTAAAGCAAGTTAATGGTCATTCTAATCAGCATGGCAGATAACACCGGGACCCACAGGGACCTAATTAAAGATACTGTACATGAGAGGTTTATCTTCGTTGCCCTGGCAATAGTCCCCACATTGGTTTAAGTGGCAGGAAGCAGATTTCAGTATATGTTCAGTTGTTATTTCATGTTAAAAAAAAAAGCCAATTTTGTGTTATTTTAAAGCAATTTTTCTTTCATTCTATCACATTTAAAGGGATTGATGAGTAGTGAGGTGGGGTGATGGTAGGCATGGTCAGATCAGAGAGAAAGGGGACCTTGGAAAGAGAAAAAAACTTATTTTTAATTAATTGAAAGCATTATTGCATTATATTATATGAGTGAATGGAAAATGAGAAAGTTTTGCTGTGGACAGGCAGTCAATGAACTCCCACTGCCTTCTAAAAAAATAAAGGTATTTCATTATTCCAAGGTGAGAGCTTTAAAACAGCATTTTAAATGTTACCCCGCTGCTCAAGATCATGAAAACCTTTAATTTCATGCAAATGAACAGCAAGGAGCATGGAGCTTAATGTAAACGAATGCTTCTTTTGTACTCTTGTAGAAGTGAGCTGGAGAGAGAGGGCAGGAAGAAAATTCCCAAGGATTCTTTAATTGCTATCTGAAATTATGTAAATCCCTCTGCTAGGCTGAGTGCAATTATCCAGCGCCTTTCGCTGCCAGCTTTACTAATGTCTAACAAAATATCGGTGGCTGACATTTAGACGTGGTAATGCAAATAAGAATTAATTTTTCTTCCAAGACAAAGGGCAGTCGAAAGATCACACCATTTTATACAATAAAGGCTGCAAAAAATAGGGCTTGCAAGATGACAAAAAATGTTGATCAAGCACTGAAGCCTATTTTATATCAGTGCAGCATGGTACCGAATAAGATTATTTTGTCCATTGTACTCTATTAATCTATTTCTATTGCCACAGAGAGGTATGTTGCAAGCAGTAGACATTCATTTAGGGCTAGAATTAATTGCAGTGTATGTCTCATTTTTAGTAATGATATGGGGAACCCTCCCCACTAACCATTGTTAGAACATACAGTTTTCTTGCCGTGGCTGTGATGCTGGACTGTTTGGGTCACGTTTTTCCATTTATCTCCCCAGGTACATAGATGGATGTAGGCCAGGTACAGCAGCCTGGTGAGACTCCCCTGTGTGCAGCTCAGAACACCTGTCCCGCTGTGCGTCGGCACCTCCAATCTTTACCAGGCCAAGGAGGAGCACCATCTCTCTCCATAACACTTTCCCCAACCCACTGTCTCTTGGGAACCCAAAGGAGCACTGTGTTCACTGTGAGATCTGCTGCCCAAAACTGCATTTATTTTACCAAAACTTACCAAAAATTACAAGGTGCTGACATGGAGGAAAACTGGCTATTAATATTTTAGTATGGATAGTGTGGAAACCCCCACCTGTGTGCATTGTCGGATGGAGGAAAAAGCATTGTGATACACCTACAAGTGCCTGTCGACAGTGCTTCTACCACACTGGGATAAACACTAGAAGTCAGGAGCCAGGGTACTGTAATGCATAATGTCACTGTCCATGTATCTCTATGTGGATTTAAAGATGTTTGAGAATGACTGAGTGTTCCTTATGAGTCTTGAAATTATATTTTTTTTATTACCTCATGAAAAGTAGTTTGGTGGAAAGTTGTATTTTTACAGGACAGCAACAACATTCAGTGTATTAAGTATAAGTCATAAAGTACATGTTAACACCTAAAAAACAGATGTTTTTGAGGTTATTAGAAAATACAATTGAGAAATCACATATAATCTCCAAAAAAACTAAATGTGGCAAAGCCACCATGTATTTCCTGTACAGTGATTTTCCATCACCTCAGCTAACTGGAGTACCTAATTTTTTATTTAGTTTTTTACAATATCAGTAATCTGCACCAAGCCAACACTTCACATCATCTGTTCAGTGTAATGCAGTTCAATCAACTGTTCTGCTATAAGTTTACATTTATGATGTTGATTATGTTCGTTTTTTATCTTAACTTTTTTTTTATTTAATTCATTAGTATCTTAAGTCACTGAGGCATTGCACTGGACAGCAGTATATTCAGATGTTTTTAATATTCAATTTCTCTAACATTTGTAAATGAGAAGAATGAAAAATTACAAACACTTCTCAATGTTATGTAGTCCAGTACAGCAGCAACTATATAATTATTACTCATGAATATATAATGTGTCATTTACATATTTCTGACAGTGTCACTCAAACCTGAACACCGTTAAGGCAGCCTTCACACACAGGCAGACTGCTGTACTGACATGCAGTATACGTATATGGCACAGATTTACCTACAGTCTCTGACTGTATACAACATTTAATAATGTGTCAGTTGTTGATGTACAGATATTTAGATTTTCTAAATTACTTTCAAATGGGATGTTAGCATCAGTCTGTTTCATATAGGGAACAAATCATCACAGGTCACATGCAATAGACTTTGAGCATTCACCACACAGGACCTTTATTTTGTTTTGGTGATGGCCTGTCCAACAGAAAGTTTTATCATGCATGCTAATGTTATCTCAGGCTCTGCACCTACTACTAATGTGCTGCATTTGTAGGTATTTACCAAAGTATATAACCCTCACTACCCCTTATACCACCCTCCTTCTTCTCCTCATCTCTAGCTTTCTAACCTCCATCTTCCCTGCCCCTCCACCAGCCATACATCCATCAGAGGGCTGTCATGGTAGAGGGGCTTTCGATGCTCCTTCCTGATGCGGCCATCAAGGCCCTCCATCTAACACAAGCCGACACATCATAATAACAGTAAGAGGCCTTTCCTGTCCAGTGTCATGCTTGGAGAGATTAGTTCCCCTCCACAA
Source organism: Ctenopoma multispine (assembly GCA_034779795.1). Classification (NCBI taxonomy): domain Eukaryota; kingdom Metazoa; phylum Chordata; class Actinopteri; order Anabantiformes; family Anabantidae; genus Ctenopoma; species Ctenopoma multispine. The sequence continues at coordinate 6,600,316 of JAUYWH010000027.1, read as the reverse complement.
AACCCAGATAATTTGCTTTTGCTGAAACACATTTGTAGATTGTATTCTTTCAGGTTAACTAGTTCGAGAGAAGATGAGACACTTGCTGCACAGTGTTAGCTTCTTTTTGTCATTATTCCACCCATCTGTTTTAAGTACAAACCAAACACCTTTTCTTATATGCATAGTACACGGTGTGTGTGTGTGTGTGTAGGTTGTGTCATCCTTTAGCAGTTGAAAGTGTAAGAATTTTATCCGATATTTTTACTTTACATAAGAAATTATTGTACTGTACGTAAGTGCATCAGTGTATGCAAAGAAAATCAGTCACAAAGCTTTCCAGACACACTTAGAACTGAAAGATTATGAAACCATCCTGTAAAAATGTTTACTTGAAAACACATTAAAACATTATCCTGGCTATTCAAAGACACTTCAAAGACTTCAAAGACACATGATATACACAATATCTCTTGTACTTACACTAGTGTCCATGTTAAATCACTCGCAGTAAAAAAAAGATGACCACTAAGAGACAAGTCAGTAAAGCGTAGTTGTTTTATAGCTGCCAGTATTTTCTACTGAATTATTGGGTGGGCAAGTTACACATAGGTAAGTGTTTGAATGTGTCACTGACTTAATGGAAATGAATCTATCTATAGCCAAACACTGACAAATATCAAATTTGGTCTTGGCTTTTAAAAAATAGGGTTTGAAAAGGGAAAAAGACAAAAAAAAAATGAGCAGGATATAATTTGTGTAGGTGTAATGTCTATTTCATTCTGTATTAATCACAGAGGGCTGCTCTAAATCCCCTCTGTGTGTGAATGGGCTGTGCTTTGTGTCTTCTCACATTTCCTGCATGATCATATTTCATAAAACCTGCATTTGAATTTTTATGTACAGAGTATGTAATATTCATGATAAACTGAATATGTAAATAGGTAACCTTTATTTATGAGTCCCTGCCAGACTTGTGCTCTTAAGTATTACTTTAGAAGATAAGATGGATAGACAAAAATGTTAGTTAGGGGAATACTTGTGTGGCGGTGGAATGATTTATAATTAACAGCTTAATCTATACAGGTTGGAGGTCATTATTCCCCTGCTTTCATTTCAAATTTCATAACATCTTTTTTTCTAGGTAGAAAATATAAATGATCATATTTGTAATTCAAAACAAAGACTCAACTTTTAATCACTCCTGTGAAAGAGCTGCCTGCTGACTTCTATTAGGATTTATAATGCTGCTATACAGAGTTGAGAAGATCTACAAATTATTTGAATGAATCACCCAGGAAAAAGCCCAAAACTAGTCAAGTCTGCATCTTTTAGTCACACATTTAATCCTAATGCTACATTCCATTACATTTCCAGGATGTAAGTGGCTTGGAATTACCCGTCCCATCCTGAAGGAGTCCTTTTTCTTATTGTTTAGAGAGTGGTTAGCATGCCGGGGATGCTCCAAATACGATTTTACATCCACTTATGGAAATCCATTGTTCTTTGAACATTTCCACATACAAACCAATATATGCTTTTCTTAGAGGTCTAAGACCTCAATTACATCAAAGGCAGTTTGTCCTGCTGCTGGGCTGCCTGCTAAAAGGCTTAAACAACTGTGTCAATGCTACCCCCTTGTGACCACACTGCAGCAGAAGCACTTTCCTTACAGCTGGGTTTCACTGCAAGACATATAAGAGAAATGGTCCACTTCTGTAACATAAAAGACAATTTGTATATAACAATATAGCCTGAAAGAAAAATCAAGAAAGTGTTTACAGAATGTGTATAACTTTAACATTGTAGCCATCAGTATAATGCTCATTGATCTGCTCTATTTCTATGTAACACACCTATGAAAATATAAGAGTCTGGGCAGGATACTGTGTTCTGAAAAGCAATTGTCTGATGTCTTCACTGTAGTTTGAACTACGAGACTGTGAAAAAATAAAGATTAAAAGAAAGTCTGAAAGATTGTATTTGCACAATAGAAATTGAAATGTGTCATCACAGCACCTATTGCATTTGTAGCTCACAGATCTCTTTCATTAAAAACCAAAGACGTCAAGAAAGTTGCTATGCTGACGTGCAGACAGATGTGCATGTCAGAGACATAAGAGGGAATATTTTGGAGGGCACTCCTCCTGCTGTCCTTCCTACAGCAAGAGAGAAGCATGCAGCCTTTTATTGTATGGACTTGAAAAGAAATAATTAGACACACAGATATATTATTCTGCGAAGCTGCATGACTCACTTGTCACATGTGGCAGAAAGAGAAAAGGTCTGAATTCTCTGAAGTGCAGTTTGCCATAGGACACCAGTTTTATTTCCCAAGTTTGCTTTACCTTCAAATACACAGCGCAGGACTGGGACGCTAGCGCACATGGGCTCTTTGTTAATGTGGTGGAATCTTGAGAGACAGGAAGAGAGAATGATTTTACAAATATTAGTACTGAAGTCAAATTTTTACTTACAGCCTAGAGAATTATTAAGTGCACACACTAGCTTACACTGTTGAATGAGATGTAAGACATTTCTAAGCTACAGTATAAGTGTTCACCTATTACAGCATATGATCTAAGTTGAGTGTTTCTTTAAAAACCATGTGGCTGTAAAGCACTTTAGATGGCCTTTCAGTTTCACCAGAAAGTGGGAGGATGTCGATTATCAATCATAATGGATGTGACAATCATAATAAGCATTGATGCTAGCCTGCTGAGAGTTTTGTGACTCTAAAGCAGGCCAAGAAAAATGTCATCGTCTTCACTTTAGGTATTTCCAAACCAAGATATAATAATGAATTCACACAGCAAGCATTTGATTACCTTATACTACCAAAAAAAAGTGAAAGAGATGCAAGCTGACTCTAGTAACCTACAGTCTTTGTCTATAATTCACTGTGTTCCTATGAGGCAACATCAGCTGAGGCCGTATTAGGAGGCTGCACCGTGTTGACATCTCACACATCCCCCTAGGTTAGACCATGTCAATCACAGGACATGTGATTGCAGGAGTCCCCGCCTGCCCCTCTCATTGACACCTCCCATTGACTTTCCTTCACGCAGATCAGTGAGCCTAAACCATTTCATTCAGGGTGACCCACCGTCTCCCCCCTGACACTGGACAGGTTGATTTGTGCCTCGCTGGCAGGCTTCCACACAGCTATGACTTTTATCCACTTAAGCAGGTTCCATCTCTCATTAATAGTCTGTGCACATTGGTTGGCACAAATGTAGCTCTTAGCATCATGTATACATGCTACCAAAACAATGTTCACTTCAAAGGAGAAGAAATAGTGTTTGAATTATTCTCTATCCTGACCTTAGATGCATGTATGTAAACATGTGACCTAATATCATGCTACAACACTGTTATTTATGTCATATAATCATTTCAACTCCCTCAGGATGCAGTCGGCACACAAACATGACCAAAATACATATTTAGATTTATTTGTCTGCAACTGTCCAATAAAACATATCCTTTGCATTTCCATCTCTGGGCTTTAGTCCCAGTGGGAGTTGCTGGCTGAGAAATGTTGTGCTTTCAAGCTTCAGGGAACAGCGATGTGAGCAATGTTCAGGGTGGGAAAAAAAAAAAAGTGGTGCGCTGCCTAAGTGTTGTACTATAAAGAGAGAAGAAGTAGGTTTTCACATTCCAAAAGCCTCCAAGGGTTTTAGCTCTGCAGTGGAATGTGGGTGCAATCATCACACTCATCTCAGGAGAGACTATTGTGGGCTCTCGACCACTCACTCAATCTCTTTGTCTCATTTTCCTTTTATTTCTCCATCTGTAGCATCATTTTCTTGCCTCTTTTTAGTATGTCCATCTCCTAATGTGCGCCCTAACTGAAACGAGCCATCCGAACGGCATGTTTTCTATCAAGGAGAAGCATTTTGAAATACCCAAATGAGCCTTGGTTGTGTCATTTCCATTGGTGGAAATAAAATGTACAACTTTGTAATGAAACAAGTTGATTGTAAAAGCAGAGTGAAATATTTTATGATGTGCTTATGAAGAACAAAAGAATGTCTTGATGAAAGCTGTGCCCTTCGGGGCTTTGTGGATTTCATCTTCATGCCATCCACACATGTTTTAGGGTGTTTGTGGCTGGAGAGGCATCCTTTCTGTGACCAGAGTCATAAATGAATTACTATAAAAAGGGTTACTCAAGGGCTAGATGGCTTTTACGTAATTGTGCAGCGGTGAAAGGGGCTAAGGGTCTTTCCATAAAGTTTCAATAAAATGTGCATTTTCTCAATGACTTGTTGCCCCAGTGAACAGTACAGTAAAACACAAGACTGTAAGAAACATGGTGTAAGTGCCAGTAGAGATGATGTAATTTTAAAATGTGAACTGTTAAAAGGTAGCAATATGTTTTTATAGTGTTTGCATATTTGAAATTATTTAAAATGTTCTTAGAGGTCCTCTACATACAAGACATCTGTGTAAAAATTGTCTGCTACAGTAAGTGCAGCTCATTTTCGCCCAGTGTTACAGGGCTAAATGAAATTCATGGCCAGACGGTCATTCTCCCTTGAGTAATACAAAAGCATTTCTTATTTAACATGCTTTTAACCAAGTTAACTATGTTACAATATAATTAATTTGTAGCTTAAATTCTCTCATTTACCACAGAAAACTGAACAAATGCAAATTCAGCCAAGGTTTATAATGGCTCTTAAAGCTCCCCAAAACCTGATCTTAGGAATTTCTCCATTTCTCTATATAGAGAAAAAAATAACTTTGTGTATCGTTATTATATGTTCAAAAGCGTTTCATTTGGTGCATGGATTTTTTCTAAGTGAGCCCTGCCCACCTCAAAGAGCACAGGCAAATATGTAAAACTATATTCTAGATATATAATATTCTAACTTTGGCTGAACATTTTAAGTTTATTTTGGATCCAAACAATTATATCAAGAAGGTGTTTTACTGGTTTTAAAGCTGTAAATGTATGTTGCATGAGTGACAAAGCATGTCGTATTTCAGACTAACTGATATTAAAACATTCAGTCCCACTTCTGAAATGGTTGGCAGCTGCTCTCTGTGTATCTGGAATATTGGTTTCTCCCACTTTCTGTAATTAGCAATGATCAAGAGGAATTATTAGCGACGGTTAACAACATTGGACTCCTCAATGACCCTGATAGATGGTCAATTACAGTGATCAGGTAGTGGCATTTATTGGATTTAAAGTGGCTGCGATGGGCCCTTTTGGCCTTGTGTGGGTAATTATCACATTTATGCATGATTTAAGGCGACAGTGTATAACGAGAAAGACTTGACTTAAATTTAATCATTTTCTTATCTATGTATTTATGCAAGAGTTAACAATGGATGGCCATGAGTGGAATAATGCAATGAGACTGGGATTAGTGTGATATCCACGTAGTGTATGTGCTGGGCATGTCATGTCTGAGACTGGAAGAAATTCTGCTGCTTCAGACAACTTGTGCCAAAAATGTGTTCATCTCTGGGAGCAGATTTTGTTCGTTTCTGGTACTTCACAAATGTATGTGTATATTTCACTACAGTGTATAAAAGACATATTTTTAAATTACCCTTTAACTCTTGCATCTTACAGCTCTGTTTTTCTGTATTTTATTGTGAACTCCACAAGGAGCTACAATTTTAAAGGATGCTCACACTAAAACATCTCATGGTCAACTGCCTCTAGTTTTGCTAGCAGGGGGAAATATGCCAATAGAGAGCAGATGCTGTACACAGATCACAATTGTCAATAAATTTTCCTCTTCTTCCCCATCATCCATTATTCTTTGCCTGTTCCACAGAAAAAAAAAAAAACACATCTCGCGACTCTTGCTTAGGCAGCCACAGACAGTTTTCTGAATCCAGACACCTGAATATGATCAACAGAAAAGCTGCTGCTCAGCTCCTCTGGTAACGGAGGGAATACATCAGTGCCTTGTTTATTTACTTTTTCCACATGCCAGAAAAGGTCAGAGTCAGAGGATTATACTGCACGGCCCAAGTAGAACTCAATAAAAGCCCAGCAATGAAAACAATATCATCCATATTTTAAACAGCTGGCACCAAACAGAGGGAGTCTTACACTAGGGTGCCAATTATTCTACTTCTCAGGGTTTTGCAGCAAACCACAGTAGCTCAGGTTTACTCCCCAAATAAAATCCTTGTTTTGATATAGTTTGTGAAACAAATGAGATGACTAACATGTATGATAGCTATAGTTTACATTGAAGCGTATTTGAATCATGAACCGCTAACTAATGCCTAACACTGAGGGGGAAATGCAGATTTACTGGTGTTTAAATGCAGATGTTTTTACAGGCAGAGAGTGTTGGTTGTTTTCATAGTCTGGGTTTGTTTTCCCTCTATGGACTTATTAAAGTCAGTGCAGCACAGTCTGTGCTCTATAATCCTGATGTATTATTAATCATGTCTTCCCAAGCAACTCCAAAAAAACTTCCCTTTTTGATTTTTCAACGTGAAAGTGCACTGAATTTGAAACAGAGCCAGGTCCAGGGTGACAGGATGCTTTATTTTCTTCCTATTACAGAATCCAGTGTTGAGCAAATACAATGGCTGCATTGTTTGCTCTTGAAAACAGTCCTTGGCACAGGTCTGTGGTCCTTGCTGTCCACACATAAGAGAACATGTGCACGGAGCATGGTGTTTTTACTATGTACATAGTTCATAAGCTGTCATTCCACACAGGTAGCTTCTTACAGGTCAGAAGATACAGTATGGTGCAGGAAATTTCATAGCAATAGAATTTTCATGCAAACAAAAGCTCTAATAAGGAGTATGCTCCTCTTGTTTCATTCATACCATGTCAAATTATTTTCTAAATCCCATCACCTATGGTCCTAAAAGCCAGTTCCTTGCTCTCACGGTGCCCTCAGGCATACTGAAGTCTTGTCAGAGTAAGGAAAAAGAGCAATGCCATCTGATTTTAATCACTCCAAAATTGATTTTCAGTCTATGACATTTGATGGAGTTTGTGTTTTTAAACGATACAGATGTCAAATGTGACTTTTAACTGGGTTTTTACAGTTTCATTATATTATAGAAGAAACTGGAATCTTCTTCTATGTCTGTGTATCATTTTGTGGATATGAATTTACATGCAGTCTAACAGCATGTGAAGTAATCAATAGTCCAAATGTACAACTCTGCAACTATGTGGAAGAGTCATGCTCACATATACCACCCCTGCCATCATGGCAGGTGCTTGTGGCATTTTTTCTCCCTTTTTTTGCCTCGCATGGGTAAGATGATAATCCAAGCCTAGTCCACTGACAGACTGCAACATGATTCACTTGGACAGTGACTGACTGCACATCCAATTTGTTTCAACTCCAGAGCAGCAGCTTATTATCTGAAATGCATGAGATGTCTGTGCATGAGAGGCGTGATCAGCTGGGGCATGCGCCGGGGCTGCTGGGAAAGTAATCAATAAGGGATTGTCTCTTGTAGTTTAGGCCGACACATTATGACAGAGCTGAAAATTAAACAGGCAGATATTAATAATAATGGAAATCAGAGGTTCATGGGTGAGACTGGGGGAGGTGTGAAACTGAAAATATGTATCATGTTCAGCTATGGGTGTATGCATGCGTGCAGCAGGGGGGTGGACAGTGGGTTTACTTGGTGTTGTGTTTTTATTTTTTTATTTTCTGTGAAACGTTAGACATTGATAAAGCAGTGATGGCTCGGCGTGTATGTCTTTGAAAATTGTCTCACATGAGCAGCACTGGCAAATATTACAGTGCTCCTTTTTTAAATGACTGGAAACATTCTAACCACAGTCATTAAAAGGGTCTGTGATTGCTAGTTTTATTATGTTTCACGTCACAAAACTGAACTTTTGGCAACTGTTAATTCACTTGTGGGTTTGTGCATGCAATTGATCCATAAAAGTTCATTTGAGGTTGATTTTCAAAATAAGCAACAGCTGAAATGGCACATAAGAAATCAAAATGATGGTGGAGAGCATAATTGGACTGCAAAGTTATTATTTGAGATGGACATTATTACTTTTATTTTCTATTTGCCCACTCCACGTACACTTGTAATTAGAAAACATGGGTATATGAGGCATATGGTAAGCATTCACACATGGTCCAAAGCTTGAGATTATGCAAACAAAACAAAATGGTCCTTCACAGCGTGATATAAGAGGAGTCATGGGCAGTGAGAGAAAGGAAGAAACAGAGACAGCTAAAGAGAGATTCCCCTGCCTTGTCAATTAGCCTTAGCAATTCGTTTCTATTGTTTGAGCAACAAACACGCCTTTCTGGGTGGGGGCAGGGTGGAGTGGGGGAGTTAACAAACTGCATTACAGCCCATTACAGATGCAGTGTCATTGATTATTTATACCCTTATAAAATGACTAGTTCCCTGGTGGACCAGGCTTGCTTGGCTAGCTCTGATAAAATGTTCCCTGTAAATCACCACACCAGGACAAACAACACATTCAAATACATAAGAGAGATGAGTGACAAAGTCCTGTGTGTGTAATAGATGTGAAAATCACCTTATCAAGAACAAGATATAAAAATAAACCGTTGGAATAGCCAAAGCCTTTCACTACGTCTTATTAAACTAATAACTCTTTGTGTTCCCTGTTTTTTATGTGTTTTGGATATGTGTGATTTGATTAATTTTACGTGGAAAAAGCTTCTTCTTGTGAGAAAAATTGAACAGTAGATCACATTCCTACTGGAGATTTGTGCACAGTGGGTATTTTGCATTAGTTAGCAGGGGAGCAGATGGCTGCGACTAGCCGAGCTCAGGAGGAAGTCAGCACTTTTTTGAACTTTCATGTTGTAGGTGTCTGCGCTGGAGCAGGACCTTCTCCAACCAGTCACCTCACCATGGGAATATTCCCTCTCAGATATTAATGATCGCCCTTGCCGAGACGACCACCTCAGCATAAAGCCCACTGGGACACAGAATAGCAAATGCCACACCTTTCAAAGCCTTGCCTCTTAATGACACCACGCTGACATTGTGGTGGCTTCAAAAACTCCCTTAACATATATCAACCGCTTAGTCAACTAAAAACCTGTGTAGTAATTTGACATGCTGCCCTCTAAATATTTGTTATTACTAAGATGTATTGCTGCTCATTAAATGCATCCTTTATCACATGGGTTAGAGGTCCAAATTCCAGATGTCCCATCACACAGCGTGTCGGAAAACATGCAACAAACGCACGACATGTCTCGACTGTGACAAACGCATGCCAAATGAATTGCAAAGAGGTGCTGTAAAGTAAGTCCATATTGGACACACTTCCCAGAGCACGGAAAGTATGAAAGAGAAGACAACATCTTGTATCATCTATCTTCCTTAAATGCTGAAGCCGTGACAAAGTGGATGGAGAAATTATGATAAATGATAAGACATATTTAGTCAATATCTGTAATTCTCTTTCTTCACTCTGCTGTGTTTTTATCCTCACATTGTTTAGTTGAAAAGACACTCGTTCATTTAAACTGCACTTTGAAGGCCAGATTGTGATCAAATTGAAATGGGCATTGTACATGTTAATATCAATATCTCTATCTAGGAGATGGATTAACAGGGCACCTTTTTCTGAATTTATATCTTATTTACACTGTGAGGGAAGCACACATGCGGTATTGAGTTTTTTTTTACTTTAACTAAAAGATGCTCCCTTTTAATAAATATCTGACTACATTATTAGTTCAGTGAAAAAATTTGGAAAAAACTATTAAATTCAAATAACAAAATAATGTTCACATAAAGACACTTACTACAGTCTATAAACACCTATTCTATGCAGACACTGATTTTTTTCAAACCTTGAGCCATATGTCATTCAGTGTTGCTTTTCGTTTGACTTTATAAGTTTTAGGACTCCACCCTGGGGGGCTGTTACAGATCACATTTTATGTCTGCATTTTTTCAGTTTGTCAACATAATTGTTGTTGATTGAATTCTGAAAAAAAACTGAAGAAAATTATTCGCCCCAATGTGTTAATTTCAGTAAATGACTAGAGGGAGTTTACATCCCATTAGGTGGCTAGCAAGTGGAGACTCTTCCAAAACTTGAAAGGGCATAAAACGTTTTATGTTAAATAATTTGTGTAAATTATCAGATATATTTTCTATTGCAAAAATCCAGTACTTTAGAAAGAACAATCTTTTTTAGCTTGTCACAGTTGGAAAACACAGGTGTAGTCACATGTCCCCATTACACACAATATCGGGACCTTGAAACCAACCCAGCACGAATGGAATTCACTTATTTTATTAATCTGTGAATCTTTTGCTACTGTGACATATCAAATATCTTAAACCCTACAGTATACATTACACAGTGCATGCAGTAAATGTACACATTACATTAAGAGCTATATAGCAAATATCAAAGGGCTTATGATCATGATTATTAAAGAGTCAAAGAGCAATTCAGTTATATAATACAAAGTTAAATCCTAACTTACTAGTTATTCACCATAGACATATTAATAGGCTGAGAGAAGAATTTTAACTCTCTCCTGGAGGATGCTGGTAGCCAGTGGTGATATTTCAGAATAGCAGCACTGTTCTGAATATATTGGAGTTTCTAGACTCCTGGCTGAGGTCCCAAAAACCAAGAGCATTTCAGTGATAAAGCTTTGTCCTTTACTTTTAGAAAGGACTTGTTTTACAGTATATCAGTACTCTTTAATAGTATCTGTGTACCATAAGTGTCATCATGAATACAACTTTACTTTTGTATCCCAATGTTATCCTAATTGTCGACTCTGTTATGCACTGCAAGCTACAGTATACATTTTCATAGCATATACTCTAACGTATTAAACCAGGAAATGCACAGATATAAATAAGAACATTAACAGTTGTCTATATGCTGGTTGCCACATTAATGTTATGTGTAACACCTGTGCTTCTCCTAACAGCAAAAAGGGGCCATAAATTCCTCCTATTCATAATTGTGGGGGAATTACTGTTCAAATCTGGGGATCACTGGTGTAATGACACTGGATAGTAGCCCTATTGAGCTACTGGGCTGGAGGAAGTGCTCTAAGCTGGCAGTGAACTGAATGAGATGTGTGTCAGTATGAGCAGCCCTGGGAACTGAGAACATGACAGGAAGATGAGTGAAAAGTACCACGCAACACAACGCAACATCCCCTCTGAGCAAAAAGACGTGATGGTGGCTCATAATGGGTAATGTCTAGTTACACCTCTTCCCACACTCACACCCCAAATCCAACTATTCAGAATCCATGAAGAATTTCAATTTCCTGCACAAGATACCTCCAGAAATATCTAATTACATGACTGGAGAATGATTGAAGGGTGTAGTAATGGACTGAATGGTGATGCTGTGAAACACCTTGTTTCAAAGTGTTTCCTGGATGCCATCAGTCACAGTGCAGCGGGGAAAATACTGCAGCAACAGGTAGCTGACAGTATATAGAAAATGGAGCCCAACCTCACTGTGTGTTTTTACGCACAAGGTGAGAGTCTCCAAAGGGAAAAGACAAGGACAGGGGACAAGAGCAAAGGACAAGGGGATCATACTGCCCAAAAAATGTTTGCAGAGTTGATGCTGAACACCGTTGTTGAGGTTACTATTTATCTCATGCCAGCCAAGTTGGCACGCACATCTGGCGCTGGGTACTTAGTGCAATTATTTATGATTTCCTCCAAGATTTAAAAGCTCTTCGCCCGGCCTTGTAATGCAGTAACTGATTGCACTGCTAATGTAATTAAGGGGAGATTATGATGTCCACGTGGCACACCAGATGGTGGCATTCACAGCGATGGGGGAAGGCACAACTGGCACACCACTGCACAAGGGCAGTGAGGCGCAGTCAGACGGAGCAGTCCAGACTCCCCACCAGACGGAGAAAAGTATATGTGAGTATGCATGTGTGCATGTGCGTGGTGGGCATGCACAGATGCATGTGAGTGCATGTGTGTGTATTTGATGATAAGTTGAGCAATAAAGTGTGAGCTGGTAGAGATGAGTGTATGTAAAATACTACCGAATAAATTACTTAAGCCAGAATGACCGTCTCTAAGCACATGAGACACATGCACACTCTCAAAAAGGAACCATATAGGTGAAACCTGCTGTCTTAGGTGGTTATATACTATCTGTGCCTTAATGGGGTTTCTGTTGAACTTCAAATGTGAACAATGACAAAATGGCTCAGAGAGTTTCTACATTTTCAACTTGTGCAAGTCAATGTTTCAGCCAAGGAAACAGATGGCATAAATGGGAAATTAAATCACATTTGGCAAAGCCATCATGTTTCAGGAGGTTTTTTCAGCCAAGGCAACAATGAGACTGAACAAACTGACCTTTAATTAGAAAAAAAGCATGATATTATAGAGCTTTGCAAGGCTGTGTCCTATGGGGGCAGTAAGGGTAGGCTTCTTAAAGCTTGTTATTGTAAGCTATTCAGGAGACACAGGGATTTGTTATGTGGAGACAGAAAAGGGAGGAGGGGGCGAGTTGGGGGTCATATTTGAAATGAGACCTGCAGATTTCTACACAGCACATAATAGGTTCATACGGGTGACGGGGACATTGGGGGGCAGTAGATTTCCCAAGCTGAGATAGGGATATTATTACTCTCAGGGTGGCAACACAGAAATCTCCATCTTCAGTCCCCAGACTAGTGTCAGCAAATTACAAAACACAGTGAATGACCTTTACTCATGAAAAGAAAACCTTTGCTGTTTTTTGTATTATTTGAGTGCAAAGTCATTCACGGCAGTATAATCTTCGTGCGGGGGCCTCTTCTGTCATCCACTGATTACCACTGGTAACTACAACATTGTTAAGACTTACCAGGATATGTGCACGATATTTTGTGCATTATGGGATTATCCAGTGTTTATGGGGTTGATTTTAAGTGACATGTGTCATAAAGTGCACATGAAACAAAACATGAACAAAGAAATCACAGTTTTAATGAACCTTTTCAAAATGCCAGCTGTAATGCTATGCATCCTACACTGGCTGCTCCCCCACAGAAATGTGTCACAGCCATCATTCATCTTGCTCCACAGCCCTCAGCATGCAATGTGCCGCACATTAAAACACTGTAATAGCTGATGGCTTTCACAGTTAGCATGTGTTGCTGATATCTCCAGACTCTCAACAAGTGTTTCATCACCTATCCATAATTAGACCATTACTTCAGCAGGTGTACCTCTTCTCAGCCGGAGCGTGTGTATTTCCTTTTTTTTATTTTTTCTACTGACACCTGAGATTTTATCTTATCAGCTTCAGCAATGCTACATAAAATAAATGTGCCTGTTTCAGAAGGTTGTCAACACCTTGATGTGATAGCATGTGTTGGTAGGTTTATGTGTGTATGCGTGTGTGAGCTGGGTGCTGGCGATGATGTTAACATCAACAGTACATGTGGAGGTGGTGAAAGTTTCCGGTCATATTGTATGAGGTGGCAGTTTTTCCTATCCAATTATAAAGTGTTATAAATTTTACAAAGGGAACACTGATCACATCATGTGCAGCCATGTAAGCCAATAAACACGTGTCCCTGTGTGTGGCCTTAATAAAGACACCCTACCGGCATATGGCACCGTGTCACAAAACAGTGCAACAAGTTTTTGATTTGAATAAATTAAGATAATAGCGACACAATGAAATAATTTATTTGATTGATGTGATGGGGGTAAAAATAATAAACTTGGCTATACTACAGCAGCTGTCGCCCCTTGGTGTTTAGCACAGTCTGCAAAGAGGATTTCAAGTTTTTTACTCTGGGAGATGTGCATCCTAATGTTACAGCTAAGCTAATACATTGCTCTTTATTTTACTTTTATTTGATTACAGTAATGACATGTGATGATTAGAGAGACAGCCAGCTGTCAGAAGGCGTGACCTGTAGATATATCCATGTAATGATAGTCATTTAGCGAAGCACAGCCCTAATTTAGTTACCATGGCCAAATTGGATCTCAAAAGTTATTGCAAAGAAATACACCCACGAGTCAGTGTGGTATTGTTGGCCCAGGCCTTTATTTATTTTTTTTATACACTCATTCTGAGCATGTGAATGGGCTGTTTACCGCTCATGTTACTTTGTGTCAGTGCTTTCATAAGATGTTGTCATTTGTTGAATTAAATGACTCGTAGAATCAGTTACATCCTGATTTTTTTTATCAACAGCTCATGATAATGATAAGTAAAATTAAATTATTTCAACAAAAGCAAGTCTGCAAGTCTGCAGTCTGCAGCAGTAGTTGAGATCCATTCAGATCAGTCTTCAAAAGGGATTGTGCACGACAGCTTACAGTAATACAGATCATGCAAGAAAAAAAAAATCACATTCTGAAGACAGTTAAAGCTGTATGGAAACTTCTTTTACAGGCAAATAACTAAAATCAATTCAATAAAACATATAAAAACACATAAAAAATAAATAATTGTAAAAATAAAAAAAAACTTTTCCTTTTGTTGGCCTTTAAAAAATGCATTACTATAATTAGAGGTCATGTTTGGAAGGCAAATTGCTCTGATCATGGTCATAAAAAGCTATGGATATTGGTTAATGATTTATTACCCACAACACCCGGAAGCGTTTACATCCCACAGGTTGTCAGGGTGAAGTCCGAAAGGTGACAACAGCAAATCGAGGCGATTAAAGAGGTAAAAAAAAAAACAAAAAAAAAAACACAACATGTCCAGGACTGTGATTTTTGCTTCACTTTAATTGTGCAGAGCGTCTGTTGAGCCTCCAGTAATTAGGATTACTGTTAGTTTATATGGCAGCCAGTCGGCAGCATACACGTTACAGCTTTTGAAAAAAACAGGCTGTAGGTTAGCCACAGTAATGTTAGCGACCGCATGTTTACCTCTGTGAAACAAGTCACAGTGTCACGGGCACTGACTCGTTATGAGGGGCTTTACCACACAGTCTGCACACATATTAAACGCTGCTACTGGGGAACAGCGTCTGAGATAAAGTACAGAGAATGGAAGCTACTAAATTAGCTTTTACCCTGATAGAGTTGTTGGAGTGAGTTAGCAACAAAAACAGTGAATTAGCTAATTTGTGATGTTCCTATACGTATATGTTGAATATTAAGTAAAAGCAACAAGCTGTTAAGTTATGGTCACAGTAGGTTCTGTTAATCTATAAATCAGCGGCATAAAAGCGTATTATTTCATAAATAGACCTAGTAGTTACTTTAGAAAGACATATCAACGTTAGCTCAGCTAGCTAGTTTTAAGGTCTCCTCCAGCGGTGACGTCATTTTGTGGTCATGTTTGACAGAAAATCCTCAAAATATAATTGCATTAGACAGTTGTTGCTCAACTTATCACATACACACTTTGTTATTAATATGGAGTTACTAAAACTGTCCAAATTTCACTGTTAACAACAGAGCAAATGCCAGATAAAAATATGATCGGCTAAATCAGTATTAACTGGTTATAGATTGAACATTAAATTCACTATTTAATATCACAGATCCATTATTACATAAGCTCATTACTCAGTGATGTTTTCTTTGGGAGACAGAAATAAGTTTGGATGGATTTTTCTTTTGGTCTGCCTGCATGAGTCTCAGTATTGTCCTGGTAAACAAAGCTCATTTTGAACAAATTAATGTTACAAAGATATCCTTCATCCTATTAGCTAATTTGCTATCCTGTTTCATTTGAATAAGTACAGCTATCTAACATTTGTTAAAGAGACAGCTGTTTCTGGAGTAAATCCACTAATTTGATCAGCTTAATTGCAATAGATTTCGTAAACATCAAGATTGAATGCAGCAACTTTGTCAGTTAGTACAAGAATGCTTTAAACCTAATCTAATAAATTTGCGTAAGGGAACCTTTGCAAAGCCACTTACCCTGTAAAAGGCTTGCATACCCATTAGGGCAAAATTCCCTCAGACAGGAATAGATAGCAATTGATTGGGACTTCCTTGAAAATATGTGATCACTCCACCTAATTTGTGATTTGGCGAAGTCATTGCGTGGTCTCCAAATGCTGTTTTGTCATTGGTCTCACTTGTCATTTGATCCTGGATTAGGCAGCCACTTTTTCTTCCGGATCCTAATAAACCTCATCAAGAAGTCAATAATGTGGTGTTTTTAGCCAAGAAAGATCTTGTCCATTCTCCATGTAATGACTCTGAGGGATGCAACCCTCATTTACTTTCACTATCTGCATTTTGTATATATATTCAAAGGTTCCTGGTTTAAAATGACATGTTTTTATTAGATGTAATGTTCCAAAGTACAAATTTTGCACTGATTCCCCTGATGTATTTATCTTCAGAAGGGAAACACTTTGCATCAGTGTAGTAAGTTATCTCTCTTGAAATGTCAGAGTCGTGATGAGGCTGTTCTCTTTTTGTAATGTAGCTTTGACATGTCTGAATTGAGCGACCAGCTGCCTGCTGACCCCATCTCTGCCGTTGGAGTAGTCACTTCAATCAGCAAAGCCCCCGATGGCTATAACGTTGTGAGTAATCATTTAAAACTATAGGAAACTTTATGTTTTGAACATGTTGGTTGCTTTAATGGGCTTTAATGGCGTTTTGAAGGTATTTCTTTTGTCTCCTTTTAAAAGTCACATGTACATTTAAAGAAATGGGAAAGATAATAATTTTTTTGGTCTTGTGGGACATTTTCATCACATTTTAAAATGTTTTTGCCAGCATTGTAGGGCCTGTATGAAAGATTTTATAGATTTATAATGCATTTATTTTGGTATGATTTTGTCTTTGCTCTCTGCTGTTGATTGTTGCAACTGACATTACAACACAGCAAAGATGTTGGCAGCTTTCCAAAGTGTTTGTTGTTAGAGCTGCTAGATGACTTATTCATAATGTTTACTTTGATGATTAGGAGGATTCCCTTCCTGGCATTGTTATTGGTTGCCACCAGTATTACAGACGCACCAGAGGCAAAGTTTAATGATGTATAGTTGATGCCCAGCAGAGAAAGTTCAGTTCACCCTCTGTTTTGTATCTTTAAAACTACACCAGTAATAGGAATGTAAAGTAGTGCAGGATGGGTTGTTTTATGAGAACGTTCCTTGGTTGTGAAAGAGTTTCAGAGGGTAAAAAAAAAAATGGAGTGTGTAAGTTTAACAAAGCACAGAACAAGCTCAAGGGCAGATATCTCTTGCTCTCTATCTTCCTACTATATTCAGACTTCTTGGTTTTACCCTACGCGCCAAACCCTCCCTCTTCCCGAGTTTTTACCTCTTCCTGCTCCACCCTACACATACAGCTTGTTCTAATCTCTGGCAGATGATGGTGGGTTGGCATCAGAACGGCGCCACTGGCAGGGAAACTGTGTACACACCACACGTTAGTGACAAACAGAGGAAAAAAAACCCTTCAGACTTCCTCCTCTCCTGCTCCACTGTGCCAGTAGCTGATGTGCAAACACTGTGCATGTTCTGGGAGGCTAAAAGCAAGTTACTAATAGTAAATGGCACTGGTTCACCTTTATAATAGATGCTCACAAAATTGTAAATATTTTTGTTAACTACTTGGTAGAACTCTAGCAGTAGGAAAACTGGACTGTTTCTTAAAAAACCTAGAGTTATTTGAATGATAACTTAAAAAGGTGATCCAATACCCAATACCTAAATAAGAAATGTGGAAAAGTTCCTTTTGAGAAGTGTAGAGGTGGACTTACACTTGTGTTTGGATCATTGTCTTATACATAACCTAGTTGGACTTGAGCTTCAACTCAGGAAGCATCAAAGCATCTATACAACATTATACTGCCACCTTCATGCTTGACCATGACCAGATGTACCATGACTGATGCCTGATGCCTGGATATCGGCCAATCCCCAATGTCAATCCATTCCAATTGTTGAATTAATAATAAATAAACAAGAAGTAAACCTCAACTTGTGCAAAATGTAGGAGGGATCAGCCTTGACTTAAACATTGCTTTCCTAACATTGGAAAACAAAATGAACTCATAGTTAAATGTACTGAATTGATCTTTTGTTATTTACATAAACAATTGTGCCATAGCAGCAACTTGGAACAGTGTTCAAAATAAATAGGAATCAAACATCCTTAAAACTGTGCAAACAGGAATTCAAAATCCAACATATTCTACATTAACATAGCATATTTGTCCCTATAGAATATGTGAGAACTGTTTTAAATGGTAGTTGTCTGTTAGTTTTAATAGATAAAACAAAATGAAATCAAAACATGTCCTTCAAGAAAATATGGTAAAATATCAGTGATATAAAAATGAATAAAAAGTCAAGTACAACTCACCTTCCAAAATAAAATTCAAGGCCTTTCAGACTATGAAGCACTATTTCAAATGCATTTTTCCCATCTTCAACAAGATCTTTTGAACGTCACTATGTGGTCTTTCATCTGTAGACTTGAAATACAAACCAAAATATCAACACTGGGTACCAGTGTACCAACGCCACACTGAGAAAGGGAAGTCTCGGGATATTATGTTGGATTGATTTTTTTTTCCCTTTCATACTAGACTCCTTTTTAAATTCCTCCTTAATACTGACTGCTTACCATACTTACCGTACCTTTTATGCAGCAGATCAAAGGGCTGATTAACTCTTTTGCTCTCTGGTATGGTGCGCTCATATCTCTGAACTTGAGCAGGTTGTTCCAACACAAGAGAGCACAGGCCCAGATCAAACAGCGTTCCACTGGGATCAGGAGCTTTGCTGAAGCACCAGCAGCCACCCAACATCAAACACCACGAGTAAATTCACGCACACTGACACTTTTTGCATGGGATGCAAAGGGGATATGTGTGTATTTCAGTTTCACCTGTGAATTTGACATGTTACGCTTATAAACTCCTTAAGTTTATTTGTAGGAGAGTAGTTCTGGCTTATGATGAGCTGGGATTTCTCCGTTCATGAACTCCATAATTGCTTGTCCATTTTTGAGGGAGCTTTTGTGAGGTATAGTTTTTTGGCATTTTTATAAGCTTATTCACTTTCTTGCCAAAAGTTAGATGAGAACATACTGTATGTACACAAATTTAATGTCGGCACACTAAGTTTGAGCCTAGAACCAAAAGGCTTGTATTCATCCATTCATTCATATAAGCTGGATGAAACAGCTAGCCTAGCTGTGCTGTTTGGTCTTAAGCAAAGTTATGCTATGCTTATCACCCCCCCGCCGCCTCTAACTTTAGCTTCATACTTAATACACAAACTCAATCATTTTTACAAAATGTCAAAGTATTTCTGAAAGTGAAATGTCTTGAAAGTAACCGCAGTTGTAGCTCTTTCATTTATAGTCAGGTGTCAGTTTTGTATGATTTATATAGTCTTGAGAAAGATCCAAAACATTTTTCTCTTTCTAGTTTTTCTCTTCTTCTTTGAAGGGACTGCTTTGTTTCCCTGGTTCCTCTGCGTTTTCTCCACCTGGTTAGACTCTCCAGAGACTTTTGATTGTACGTCTTTATATCTTTGTATTCACAGCTGTGCCTCACAGTGCTTCATAGTAACTTGCTGGTGATGTCTGTCTCCAGAGATGCTTTATTGGAATATTCAGAACCCCCTGAAGACTTGTTTCATAGGTGGGCTTTTAGATCACTGTAAGCGTAAGATTTCTGGAAGTAGCAGTTTTAATCTGTCACTGCATTTTAAATCAAACAATATTTCAATATCGTAACCATGACGTCTCTTACTACACGTGTGGTATTCTGTTCATACATGCTTGTGTTATAATGTAGCCATGCACTGGCACCATTGAAAGTATTAGAGAAGAGCCACCACAACTTTACACATGCCTTTTCTGCTGTGGCTCAGCAGTTGGCGTTTACATTCAAGCTGCGTTGCATCCTTGCTGCCGGCGGCTGTGGCAGAATGATGCCTGAGGTGCCTCTTAGGAGGACTGTGCCCTCGTTACTCCTCAACTTGACTTTGGGTTTCACAAAGCGAGCCCTTTGTTTACGCTGACAGGATGCGCTGGCTACTGACCTGGAAAAAGTGGCCAAGACGGGTTGTCTTGTAAAGAAGAGGGAAGCTGGTGATGTATAGGCTCCTTCTGGGACCTTTCATGAAACTGCTGTCGGAGACGCCCTGCAATCCCTCTCTCTGCTCATCTCCTGTTCTTTCTCTCTCTCTCATTCCACTATCTATCTCTGTTACCCACTCTAGTCTTGACTCTCATCCCATCTAGTCAGTGGTGGTTTTGCATGAATCTCCTCATGCCATGTTTCCCCCACCCAGTCACTGGGGTCATTCATCATTATTGTCAAGGGGAGTAATGTGTGTGGGTGGGTGCAGAGATCTATGACTTCTTCATTTGAATGAACCTCATTAGATTGACTCTTCTTTGTAAAGGATCCCTTTAGAAAATAACTCTGGCACTTATTTAGGTGATTCTCACATGATATCCAATGGAACAAGACGTTTCAACCAAGCATATTTACTGGCACGATGGAAGAGTCTCTGTGATGTAGCCTGCGGGTTATATTTTGCTTTATCATTCTGCCTTGCACATCTACATTTACATAGAAATGTGTGTAGGACCTTGAGTTTGACTTGTGATATCCACATGCTGTCAATATAAAGCAATCTATTTTTTAACTGACTCCACTGATCTTTTACAAACATGAATGAACTTATTGTACAAGGACAAGTTCAGGTCTTTCAGTCAGTAGACTTATTTAGACACACATGTAAAATAGCTTTAAATCCTCAGTTATTTATTCTTAGAGGACTTGTCTTACGAAATAATAGAATGAATCCACACAGGATATATAACAGCTATACTATTTGGTGCATGTAGTGTTCTTGTTTATCTGTGTCTTGCTTAAGGGACACTGCAGTAGGTTTTTAAAAAAAACCACACATTCCACATTTACCCCAAATATAATCTCTGCTTTCCCACAGAAGCACAATGAAGTTTGGTTTCCTTATTAGAGCAGATTCTTGTCAGGGCATCTTTAATCAGCCTTGGTCCCTAGGGATGATATTTTTAGCCACCTTTTTGGAGGCTAAGACTCCTTTACCCACGCAGAGCACTAATGAGATGGAGCGCTAGTGTAGGCAAGCGTTAATTAAGGCTAGTATGCAAGGGAAGAGGCAAAAGCAACACGCTCATGGCATACATACATTAACTTTATCCCACCTTCTGCATGTTTTTTTTCTCTCCTTGTTTTTTTTCTTGTCTTTTTTTCACGTAGGTTGCACAAACAACAGATGGCTCTGACGCCGACCTGTGGAAGGACGGCTTATTCAAATCCAAGGTCACTCGCTACCTCTGTTTCACCAGAAAAACTGTAAGTGTAAATGTAAACTTCTCCCTTTCCCTATGCATCACACACTAGCACCTCATCTGCAGCACCTTTATTTTTGTTTGCCAGCAGTTATTAGCTAATTTTTCTGTTGCCAGAATATTTTTATGCACTTTGCACTTTGATCAGTGACACATTTAAAAGGCCTGCAGTGACAGTGCAGTTTTTGAACTTTAACATGTAATATATTTGCATGCATATTCCAAATGAATATTACCTCAGTATTTTTTGTGTTATAGACCCTCCTGAGCATATTATTTATGTTTATTCATGAAATAGCAATGAGCTGCATTTTAACTATTCCAATTTATTCAATCAACAGTGGCCCTCAAGAGAAAATGGTTACTAACCAGTTATTTTTGAAAGTTAATGCACATATAACAGTGAATATGAGAATGCTTGTCTTTTTAATATTAACTTTAACTCCATAAAAAGCACCTTCAGTATGGTTTTGCTATATTTAGAGCTCCCAATTTGAACAGCAGTGACTTTTCTGCAGCTGAAATGAACTTTGAATGTCTCTCATATTGCTTTTGGGCCATTTTGGACTCTCCTGCCTACAGCCTCCAGCTGATGTGTTGTAGCATGGCTGTCAGCTGCTCTGTGGCCATAAATACACCTGCTTGCATGTCCAGGATTATCAACCTGTCTAACCTGTGCTGAAGCAACTTACTTTTTTCCATCTATTAACTTGTTTCCCAGGGCCGGTGGATAATACAGACAGTTTTGTAAATAAAGCATGCATTTTTATTTTTATTTTACATCAGTTAAATTCAGTAGGACTTAATCAAGTATTAGCTTTTTACATTATGTCCTCTAAAAGCTGGACAACTTGGCAGCGGCTGCCTCATACCTGAGCTCAATCTGCTCCCCAGTTTAGTATATAGCATACAAATAGCCTTCCCCTAGTTCCTGTATATTATCTTAAAAATGTGTGTCCACATTGTTTTAAAGACTTTGACACAAATAAAACATGACAGAGCCATCAACAAAGGCTATTTTGTCTGCCAGTCAATGGAGCCCCCACTGTAATTGTCTATGACAAAAACAGATTCTGTAAAATTAGCCCTTGAATTATGTCGGTGGAAGTAAATAGTTTGTGATTTATCATACTCTAGGTTGGAGTTAGATAGACCCTTTTGTCAGGCCCTGATGGAAAAAATCTCCTCAGCAAGAGAGGAAAAACGCTAAAAAAGGTTCCATGCATAGTAATACCATTCATCCATATTCCTCCTTAAGTCAGTAAAAAAACTATGAATAAAAAATATCTCTAATGGTAATGACTGTCGGGTAACAGTAGCAGTGGAATTCAGCCTTTTCGGACGCATCAAGTCACGCCTGGCTCGCCCCGCTCTCTACTGCCACTGTATTATTGCAATTTATTATGGCAAAAAATGAAAATGTAATGGGAGGCAAGGAAGAGTCATGCTTGAAAATGTCAAATACACTGTTCCTTATTGTTTTTAACCACACCAATTCTGTTGATCAGCCTTCCTCCTCTGTCTCCCATCATCCCGCAGCTCCTCGCCAAAAGGTTGAGAATGATTACGAGTTCACAGATGCATTCTCTCATTGCAGGAAAAAAAAAACTATTAGAGAGCAATTACTTCAGCTATTTTGTCAACCTTCATCTTTAGAGACTTCCTGAGGTTTGAGTAAATCATTGACTCTATTATTGCCACATTTTCTTTCCTACGCTTGCAAAAGACGACTAACCTTTCCCTTTTTCCTGCCCTCTGTCCTTCTAAAAGTTGAATTTGCATACATGACTTTAAATTTCCTGCGTGTGCTCGCTCTTTCAGGATCCTGATGTTGTCGTGGACATAAAGCTGATTGACATTAAGGAGCCGTTGCCACAAGGCTTCACACCTGTGCAAGAAACAATGGACACTAGTAAGTAAACAGTCAATACCGACCACAGAATCGCTCCCCTCCTCTTCTTGTTTTTTCACTCTTCGACCAGCTTATGCGGAGGTCCTCAGGGGCAGCTTTGCTTGAGATAGTGAATGTTTTATGGGTGCAGGTTAGCTTAATTTATGGCAGACTGTGGGAATAAAATAAACATTTTGCCCTGAAGGTACAAGAGAAGAGAATCATGAGTCATTGTTTATCTCAGCTGGAGCTGTGCTTTTCTTTATGAGGGGCTTATTTATTTATGTATTTATTTGGGGAGAGGACGAGTGGATGGGGGTTATCTAATATTAATGAAATGCATTCCCCAATGCTTTAGTGCTTTTTGAGTGCTATGTATTTCCCCCTCACTATCCATGCCTTGGAAATGTAATAATATTTTGGTGTGGGGAGTGAGGACAGCTTGTTTATTATTTTTATTATCATTGCATTTACACTGCACTTTCTAGTGTTGCTGGGGAAATAAATGAGCAAGGCACAGATGCAATATAAGGACGCATGGCAATGCTTTTTTTTGCTAGAATGAAGAAAAGAGATTATGTTTTGTTTTGCTATGGTGTAATTTAATGTTTTATTACTTTATGTGAACCCATGTTTAATGTATACATGTGACATTATGTATGAGTTTCTATCTAGAATATCCAGTTTAAATCCCTGTTGTGCACTACAGCTGATGGAGGATTCACTTGGTTCTGTCATTTTACCTACTAAAATGATAAAAATGATAATAACACATGCGGATTTTGTGGCTTTCTGCTGTCCAGCCATTTTCCTTTGAGCACAACAAGTCACCCAGAAACGGATATTAGCTCATCTCTTATTCTGAGACTGGTAATGACTAAATAGTAAGTCTAAGTGGGATTTGTGAATATATATTTCTCCTAGAGGTAAATGTCTATAGATATATATTCCTTTAGCCTGGAACTCAGAAAAGACAGAACTGAACACACAGCCACCAATTTCTTTCTGACACCCTCATGTGTACCTGACTCATCAGAGGAAACTGCCACAAGGAAGAGAAGGCTCTGTGTGAAAATCAGCCCTCGTTCAGCAGCAGAGACGGCTATATATGACATCCAGATCATTGCGAAGTCCAAGTACCATCTTGTTAACTACACCTGTGTAGGGTGAGATGACACTAGAAACAAATGAAATCGTGTATCTGAAATTGAGTATATTTTACAGTATCAATCGCAATAATTTGTTTGGTCTTTTTTTTGCACAATATAAAATATGTTTTAAAGGTCTGTAGGTATTGCTAAAAGTTTAAAACTGTATGTCTCCTCTTCACCTGCGCACAGTGAGATAAACAATATGGGATTATGGTATCGAATAGGAGATCTTCCTCAGTGTCAGTCATCCCAG
The DNA here is from genome assembly GCA_034779795.1 of Ctenopoma multispine. NCBI lineage: Eukaryota > Metazoa > Chordata > Actinopteri > Anabantiformes > Anabantidae > Ctenopoma > Ctenopoma multispine. The sequence goes on along the minus strand of JAUYWH010000027.1, from coordinate 6,575,772 downwards.
GAAACATGCAGCCCAACTACCACCGATGCCCCACCCAACACAACAAGGTAACACCATGCCTGAATATTCAGCCGCGCTTATTGAAGTTCAACTTTTCTTCTTGCTTTGCTTTTTCATTTCACATTCACTTTCCTCTGGAGCTGTTGTTACATTTCCATACAATGTGCATGACGATAAAAACACAAGCAATTGATCACTCCTGGCCAATGAGATGTAAAGGTTGTAGCTGGACAACGAGGTAGGGACGGTGAACCGAAGAGACAGGCTAGCTAGACACGATCCCCTGAACAAGAACATGAGTTCAATGAGGATTAAACTCCTGCTATTTGTGGTGTGTCCCAGGAGGTGGAGGCACTTCGCTCCTCCAACTGTGGTGACAGGAGTATTGTACGATGCAGACAAAAAGGAGGAGATGTAGCCCGAAGAGGGAGCGACAGCTGCAGAGGAAGGGAGGAGAGCTCCAAGATCTCCGCCATGCTGGTTTGTGTGTGTGTGTGTGTCCCCTCCTCTGCTCATGCTGCTCAAGCTTCCTCCACCTAAGGCCTCAGAATGAATGGAGCAAGTCTTTGTACTGTGTCCAGATCAAACAGCTCAATTATTCATTGGGATGAAGAACTTGGGGATTTCCACAGTAAATTGTAAATAAACAATTGAGACTCCTTTGGTGTAGTGGTGCTGTGGAGAGTGAAGCTTGGCACGGGGTGCTGAAGGCTCTGCCAGCTTGAAGTGTTGTGCTTTGCCATCCTGTGCTGGGCTGAGTAAAAGCCATTTAAAAACCACAACAGGCCAGAGCAGTGCATGCCAGCAGGCGTATTCAAAACAGGGCTTGTGTCCACATGGCCAGTCAGTGGAATGAGAACAATAAAATGGACAACGTGAATTCAGAACATAAGTTCAAACTGAGTAGAACTGTGTGAATTGTCCATATTTTGGAAGTCGATGGTCAATAATCTTTGATGTGCTGAAGCGATGGCGAGGGCTCAGGCCCATGTGTGCGCCTTCGCAACTCTTACCGGTAATCCTCAGTTCTTTTGAAGCCCACTTTCAAGTTTGTGAGGCTCAGAGGTTGGAATAAATTGCACCTCGAAGCGACTCCCACCCCCTCTCGATGCCTGCTGAGATCACAGGCTGCTGTTTTTGTATTAACATTAAAATTCATTCCACAGTCAGAGAATCTTCTTTTCAGAGTATTTCCATCCATAATGCTCTGACACATAAGGACGGCACTGTGGGCAATTTAGACAGTGGCAGTTTTTTGACTATTTATCTGCCATTCTTTCTGTGTAGTTAACATGTACTGTAGACAGACATACATACAGCTATAAAAAATTCCACAGTTTCTTTAAAGTCACAGATTAGATGGTTTGACACAGTGATTTACAAAGAGCTCCTCAAGACTCAGTGATTACCTAATAAATGCAGTACTTCGGTGTGACTGGCTGGTGTGACATCACCCCACTATACTGTACTGTATTCATATTCAGCTAGATAAAATTCTCTTCTCCATGCCTCCGTTGGGCTATCTATAACAACTTTATGGCCTTTGGAGAATAGCACCTCTTAAATTTAAGTGCTCTTTACAGTCAGTGGAAAAGATGTTTTAAATACAGTCAATAATGTGTAAATTTTTAATGACCCTTATAATTTTGAAAGCTGCACTGATCCCTCTAAAATGTTACATTGCCTCAGGCAGCAAGAGCTTGTTAGAGTTGTGTACAAATGTAAACCACAAATCAGGCTTTTCGGCAGTGCAGAGCTGCAGTACACAGTAACTGCAGGGTGTTGCATCATTGTGGGATGCACACAGTTCTTGCATCAAGGCTAAGGTATTGTATTTGAATAGTTTTTGTATTTATTTGTCAATAAACCATCTTGCAAGTCTTGCAAAGTTTTTAAAAGCTACTGCCATTGTTACGTAAAAAATGGTTACTGTATATAGAGTGTACAAAACTCTGCTGTGAGCAGTAATGTTATAAAAGGTTTCTGCGTCTGATGTAGGGTTAGCGAAAGCGTTACACACTTGAGATTGCGAAATTGTGTGTATCAGTCAGCGCCATCACCTCCGTAGCAAATTTGTCTCTGCTTCCAGTTAGCAGAGTAGCTGCTACGTTCATTGTTGATTTTCAGCAAAAACTTTAACTTGAAAATGTATGGATGTTGCTCTGGTCGGTTAATCCGGTGAGTTTTACTGATAATCACTTATTTTTATTTACTGTATATCAAAATATCAAAGATGTCGATAAAGAATTCCATTTCTCCAGATAACTGATTGCCTGTTCTGTTCTTGCAGCAGTTTCATTTACAGTGACGTGATGAAGCCAAGCAGCAAATTGTCACATTTGAAAAACTAAACACAGTTTTTCCTTGAATTTTTGCATGAGACGTGACTGAAGTCATTAATCAGACATCGAAATAGTTGCTTATTTATTTTCATTTACGCTACTACTGACTATTTGATTAGCAGCTCTAAAAGGAATAAATTGTTTTTAAATGGCTAATCCACTGCTATCCAGGTCCAGGTTGCACTAATCAAATTAACTATATGAAGAAGGATTGATTGTTTTATACTGCTTCCAAAGTAGTGAAACAATGTAGTGTAAATAAAGAATTGTAAACCAGAGCTTCTATAAAGAGGAATCTTATCAAGTGGCAGAATAACATTACAAATACACGCTAAACTTAAATAGTTATTTCTAATTGGTCCAGGCTGTTGCACCATATTGCACCACTAAAACAGTTAAGGTGGAGGCCTGTGGAGCAGCCTGACATGCAAATTGGAATCTTGTGTGTTTGTTGTCTCTTTATCAAGTTTGTCTAAAGCAGTTCAACCAGTGACATTGTTCTGTTTTGATTCATGGCTGCAGCTTGATGTCAACCTCTTAGGCTTGTTCTCTGTCAAGACAGACTGTATCAGCTGCTCCCGACTTTATAATGTGAAAAACCTGCACCATCCGGTCAGCCTTTTAATGTGTCCAGTAAAGTATCCCCCTCCTTCCTTCTCCCAGCCAACGCTGCCATTTGTTCTACTGATAAAACTGTCATTGCTGAAGCTGATATCTGACCTCTACAGTGACTGGTAGCATAAATTAGCCTTGTCCTAATATTGCAATTTCTTTTGCTTCACTCAGAATCAAGGTTTTTGACATTTCTCTTAGAATAATAGGCCATTGTACACACAGACACTTTTTAAATCAAACTGTACGGTGATAAAAATGTCAAGGCTGAGTGTCTTTCTTTTTTCATTGCATAGCTGGCTTTTTCTTTAACATGAGAAACTCAGAGAGTCATCAGTGTCAGAATTGGCATGCATATCAATACGTTTTGGATTGCACTGTCTTCTACCTGTGACACTCCACACATTGCTGCAGCTCTGCAGGAGTATTGTATCAGCTTTCATTGCATGCTGGTTAACCAAGACTTCCCACTGCACACGACTCTTGAGAGAAAGAGACACCGTGACTGTCAGTGTGTCGCCTGACAGATCTCCCATCTGAAGTGTTGAAGAACAATCATTCCCTGTCTCACTCATTACTTTGTTGTGTTTGCAAAAGTTGCAAAAAGTAGCAGTGATCAAGCAAAGGGACGCAGAGCGGTGCCAGGAATGATCGAATGATCAGCTAAGATCTGATGGGCTCAGACTGTTTGGTGATTTGCCTCCAAATTCAGAAAGATCCTCTTTTCAACACCTGACACCGAGCTTAAAGGAGGATAATGATGGGTGAGAAAGCAGCTCCCACAAAGCAGCACTGTCGGCACATAGAGGAAGGTGTGGAGATGTTGTCACGGGAAAGGCTGGATGTGTGTCAAAACAAGAGCTTCCAGCTCTCTGTATTGCAGCTCTGGCTCTTCAGCGATATTACTCTCATCCTCATCTTACCTCTCCACTGCCTACTGCTTGTCTGTCCCCACTATCTCTTCTCCTTTTTTTACGCAGACAACTCTTTTCCTTATTCCACATGGAACAACATAAAGAACACCATACAAAAAAACTGCTGAGCTGTAATTCGTGTTGTCAAGTAATCCTTAGTGTGGTGGTTTGCTTTACTGCACTAATATGATTTTAACTCTGGCAGATTTCATGGGGATATAAGACTCTTGATCTGCGTTGTAATTGTGTAAATCTTTCAGGCCGTGTTCCCGGTTTTACTATAATTTGATGAGGAACTACACCATAATTGAATATTCAAATTAGGAATATGTGTCAATATGGCCCTCCTTGCCTGAAATGAGGATTAATTGTTGTCAAAACTCCTGTGGCCGACATAATATAAGCCCCAACACTGCTGTTGATTAGCAAATGCACTTGCCATGTTTTTGTTTTAAGAATTAGTTGTCTAATTGATTTGCCATATGTTACCCTCTCCAAAGTACCTAAAATTGTATTTAGAAATCACCAATTTGGATTGAGACAGTTTTGTGTTTCAAACAGATGGGAAAAGCAACCCTGGAGATTGCCTGAGAGCACAGTTCCCTGGTTTCATGACCAATCTTAGGGATTTTAAGCTTTTAGCCTGTGTTAATACTTTTCTGTCTGTTCTCTTTGTTTCCTCTCAGTACTAATTTCATAACACAAGCACATATGCCTTAAAAGACATTTCAGCTATTCCCCTCCACTTTATCAGTCCGTGAGATGCCTTTGTGCTTTGAAAGATGTATACCTTTCTTCCTGTGCAGTGGAATCAACCTTTGCAAGGTAAAAGAAGTCTGCGTTGAATATGGCAATCGTTCCCACAAGATTGATGCCAACCTTTTAAAAATTCACCATTGGCCTGGATTTAACATGGCCAAATGCTGATGTAAATGAGGAGGAGGAAAGTCGACCCTTTCATTGCAAATAAATCTGAGTTGCAGGCTTCAGCTCATAAATACCACATCCTGTCAGAAGTCTTGTTTTATTGCTCTTGATGGAAATTATTGCATTTATTTATCTCATCCCAACAGATAAGGCTTTGAAAGGCACAACTCAACATGCAGCACCCACAAAATATGTCGATCTGTTTAAAATCTTACGAATTTAGATTTTACACCTCCTGCAAGTGACGATTAATTGTCTTACCAATAAACAGACCAAATACAGAACATGATAGGCAAAACTCATCTTATTATTTGCAGCTTCACACCTACTTAATCCTGAAAATCTTATTGTCTTTGTTAGAAGTCAGCACTGTCTTGCTGCCGCCTCTATTCTTACTTACTCTATGTCTTTAACACCAAGCTCTAACTGGGTGCTTCTGTATCCTGTAATCAAAGCATGTTGATGATTTACTTAATGATATAGCCAATACAACACCTTAGTCTTGCTTTGTATTATCATTATAAAATCATTTGTTTTTTAATGCCAGAGCTCATTTTACCTTTCATGTCATGTTGTACAGCTCTCTTGAAGCTGTGAATTTTTTTTTTTTCATGCTTGCTGTGGATTTATTGATCCGTAGGGGTGAGTCACAGGGTGTAATTCATGATAGCTTGATTGATGAGGATTTCAATCTTATATGGTTTGTTAACTTCAACTGCCCACAAACTGCTTTCTCTGCTTTTTTCTGTAATACAAGGCCACGGAACGGTAAAAAAAACAGACTTCCCTTGAATAATGGAATCTCTCAGTTCCTCTAGAATTAACAAGATCCTGCTTCAAATCCTGATAAAGGTCTGTTCGAGCCCCTGGGCAGCTGAGGCATTTTTTAACTTTTGCCATATTTCTCTTTTTGAGATGAAGCCTGTTGTTTCAGTGCTCTGTTTTGCCTTTAGACAGATAAAAAGCCATTGTGTAAGGGTGAGGGGGAGGTTTCATGGCTTGGCGCTAAATAAATTCTCTAGTGTCTGAGGCCCATACGTCTTTTGGAACATAAGTGTTCTTGTCAAAAAGAAAGTTTACATGCATTATGAGTGTTTTTAAGATGATTCTTAATAAAATAGTATTGATCAGATGTTTTTTTGTCTGCCAGCAGGAAGACCATGACTAGGCTGGACCATGAGCACCATGGCAGTGGGATTTACACCATGACAGGTGAAAGCTCTCACATATTTATCGAATACAAGTCAGTACCATTTATGACAGTCACTACAGACAATTAGAGGGATTCTGTAGCTTGCATCAGACGCCTTAGGTTTTTGGAACCAGAGATCTTACTTAAAGAAAAAGCTGCGTTTCTGAAGAAAATTCTGAAGTCTTTCTATCACTTGCTTTTTCTGCTCCACTGCATGTTGTAACAAACACATAGGTAGCTCCTCTGGTACTTGATCTACAAGTGCTCTATATCTAGATCTCCTTGCTGATGGATACTGTACAGAGCTTTGCTTATCTGAGCAAACGTGACTTCTCAGAGGACTTCAGCATTACATTCCAGAGAACATTTAACAGCTGTCAAAGATGATCCATCACATGCCATACTTACATATGTACCGTGCATGCACTGGACGAATTCCCTTCTCCTTTTCAAGGAGAAACTCAGCTACAGTACAATGCCCCATGACTGAAACAGAAGAAAGGCTAATTCGTTAGGAAGCAGAGCTTAGCTATGACAGCCTCAGAGACACAGAGTCAGTGCCCGATGAAAAGCTTGAGCCTTAAAGAGCGTGTGATCCACATGAGGTGAGTGAGAAAGGCAGGTTTTTATCCAGCTGGAGAGAGACACCATGTGGTGAGGATTCCTCCTGCTGCTCTTGCAGAGGTACACACAAGCTATGGCCGTGCTGCACCCCTCTTTTTTAATACAAGTCTTAAACATTTAATTAAATGCACAGTATATAGAGTATAGAGTTTTTTAATACATAAATTAATTTAAAATTAAAAAAATCTCTAAAGCAAATTCAACTGCTGGTATTGGCATTTAATTGACAAAATAAAGATTAATTCATCATTGTGTTGGTATGACAATTGTATTATAAGTTAGTGAAGACAAGTGTGCCAAGTGTGGCCCTGAAGGAGCAAACGCTACACACACACACGACTGAATGGTTTGTGGCATTTGGTGTGTGATTCCTCCACTGGGACAGGGTTTGAGTGACAGTGAAGAGCATGCGCACACTGTACAATATGCAACCAGCAGTTACCGTTTATCTCCAGAAAACCCACATGTGTCCCATCATGAGTTGGGGAAATTTTGAAGAAAAGAAGATAACGGAGTGAGCGTGAGGTGGTTCTTGCTTTATTGCTTGAGGCTGTATATTCGTCAGCCTTGCAGCATCACACTGTGAATGTGAGAGAACGCAACTTCCCTTCATTAACAACGTGATAGCCTGCAGACCAAGTGTGAGGTCGTAGCCGACAGCCTATTTGTGTTAATTGTTAGCGTGGTGGTAGCTCTGGTGTGTGTGGCTGCCTGTGCATGTGTGTGTGGGGGGGGGGCTGACAGCTGGCCAGGTTCGAGTTGGTCTAAAACCATGTGCGCTCTGTCAGGGTTGTACAGGCGCCTTCTTTAGGATTGATGAATTGCCTGCTTTCTTGATTAAACCCTCCGTCACTTCCAAACAAAACAAAAACCCGAAGACAAAAAAAAATGAGTTGAGGGGAGGAGAGGTAACATGTCTGGGAAATCTGTCATCTGCAGTCACATCATGTACAGATGTGATGTGCAGGCGCTTTGACATTTATTACCAGAATATTAAAAACTAATTCACATTTATTTTGCAGCCCTCTTTCAGTTGACAGTTCAAGCTCATTTGAAAAGTTATCAAGTTTTCATAGCAGCCCCAACCTTTTGCTTTTCTTCACCAGCATTGCTTTGATCCATGCCAAGTCCCTTTGCCAATTAGGTCTGTTATTCATACATTGACAGAGAAGCAGGATCCTTTACAGGTAATTAAAGTTGCATTCAAGAAATGTGTCTGAAAAGCATGTTTGATAAAACTAAACGTAAAGATGCTGAAAAGAGTCTAAAACCTAGACAAAAATAAACCTCTAAAACATTCAGTCATTTGCAGAGCAGTCTCTCTTGCTTACCTATAGAACAATATATAGTGTTCAGCAGGCATCCACCTGATAAAGGAAGGTAAATGTAATAAAAAGTAATGCATTTACATATCTATCACATTAATCAAAAATAAATCCTGACATTGGCCCTGATCTAACGTAATATGGAGAGCAATTATTTCCCTATCCATTAGGAACTTCAATTAACAGACACCAGACAGTTCATCCTTCAGAGGAGGAGGAAGAGGGGAAAAAATAGGAGGCTCAAAATTAACTTGGGTTTGCAAAATATCTTGGCAGCATGACAGTGATTTTTGATTTTCAGGAAACAATATTAGAATTCTTATTAAACTATGTGCATCTGCTTTTAATTTGCTGCAAATAATTGGAAAATGCAATGGAGCTTTCCAATTAAAGCTCCACTTTATGCTGTTTAATAATACCCTCATAATATTATAGCTTATGAAATGACAGGTGAGTTGGTATATGAATAAAACATAAAGCCCTGTAATAACAGACAGGAAAAAAAAAACGAGACAGTTGTTGGGGGGCTTTTAAATGCTCGACATAATTTGCATATATTAATCTCCTCTTTTCAGCCTTATCAAGTATTCCACTGTATTTGAAGTTAAAATAGTCGTGACAGGCAGGGGTACGCTTCGTTTTTCCAAGGATTTATTACTTGTATAATTCTGGATCTTTAATAAGCCAATATGACTGATCCTCTGAGTTCTGTGGAATTTGGTTAATTGTTCCAGATGGTGCTCACTGATTATGCAAAATTACTTTCTTTCTCCTCTTTTTCCCCCAACTACACCATTTCTTGATTGACTAACATGGAGAAAAAAGATTATTTTTGGCGCAGCACTTTCATTAAGAGGGTTCTCATCAGGTTTCAAACAAAAGTTCCATCTTATCTCCCTGTGTAGTTCTGGGCGAGGCTGTGCGGAGGGAGGAGATCAGCCGGCTCTTATCTCAAACCATGATGGATCTCAACTGCTTCTGCACCGCTGGGGTTATATTTTAGAATAACACGATTCTTTAGGCTGAGGGATTAAAAAACATGACCTCTGGATAGTGACAAAAAAGTTATTATTAGTGTACGTTATTCTCCTCGTTCTCTTTTCTCCTCTTTTTCTCTGCCAGAGACTGATGAAATTACTAAGCAGCAGGGTTGGTCCTCCACTTGCAGCTCCGGCTCCATACACAGTTCACTAACATTCTGTTTTGCATCAGCTAAACTGAGCTGAATGAATCATTTATGGAAGTGTTATGGGGGAGGTATGGGCAGATTTACTGCCGAGCTTTTACTTTAGATGGAATAGGATTTCTATGAAACCGATCTTGATGTCTGAAGTAATGCCAAAGCTTACATCAAGACATGAAAGGAACGCTCTTAAAACCCACATTTTGCTTCTTAATTCCCCTGGTCAGCAAAAGGCAAAGTAGAGAGAGAGGTTCAGTAGGAGAGCAGTATTTACACTTAATGCCTGTACAAAACAAACACATTCTAAAGATGTTTACTATTCATACTGTAGCAACTAATGATGTAAAGTTGAGAAGAGTTGAATTCTGTTTTAATTATCTGATGGCTTGTAAATTACAGAATGTTTATATTTCAGATTTAAGTCTATTCGTCTGAGCGATTTGTGCATGTAACATAGTGGAAAAGGGGCATAGTTTGGTGTGAATGCTGCATAGTGATTTAAAACAGTGGGCAAAAATTGCACCTGCACGCTTTTAACAAAATTCCACATTAAAGACGACAGAGAGAAATAACTGTGGGTTTGTAAGGATTAGTGGAAAAGTGGAAAAGGACAGAACATGTTTGTAATTCTCTCTGCTGTTTAATGGTTTATACTACAAAATCTGAAAAAAGGAAGTTGGTCTCATCAGGCTCCTTTTTTCAGGAAATAATTTGAACAGTTCTGGAAATTATTTGTGTATATTTTTCAGAAACATACACAACTTTATTTTTTATTTTTTTATTGCACTTTGTGTATATCTCCTACATCAGAAAGCGCTTTTTATTCTAACAGGTATTTTTGTGAAGAAATATCCATTCAGGATTTATTCTGTTCATACAGTATGTCAGAAAATCCTTTTGGACTTTTCAGGTTTTGTAGCAAAACATGATCGATCCCAGTGTGATGGTGCCATTAAGTATTTGAGGATCAATCCTGTATAATTCCTAATGGAATTTTTGACTGGAGCCTTGGGGCCCTGAGGCATATTTGGACCTTTATTACAGTCAAATAAGAGACTTTAAATGGCTTTGCATTTACAGGCCAGACTGGACTCTGGAGTCTCATCCCTCATTGCTTTCTAGCCATCCCTGAGATAGAAGTGTGCTCCATTAGTTTCAGTGTCCAGACGTGGACAGCCTCAATGGATGGGCCTGTCATGGCTCCCTCATTTGCCCCATGTACAGCAGGGTTTGTTATCACACATCTAATTAGAACTTGATAAAAAATATTTCACAAAAATCCAGTCATTAAATATAGTTTAAGGAGATTTATGGTCAAATATGCCTTAAAGATCTTTTAATGGCTCTGCTGACTTGTTAAGTTTGTAATTAATGATCGTCTAATACATACTGTGGTGTGATTTAGAAAGCACAATGAGATTCTGGGAATGAAGTCTTTTTGGAAAAGGGCATCTGGGGCTCCCAGAAGCTATATTAAATAGTTCTGCTCTGACTGGTTTGCTTAGAGCCATGCAGTCTGCTGTGAAAAAGTTCATATAGATGGGGCCATTTTTATGTTAGGGTGCAAGCAATAGTGCATGATTTTGAAACAGTTGTTTTGTTGTTTCATAATGGTCAATTAGTGTGTACAGAAAAGTTTTGGACATCCCGTTAATGGCTATAAGTACACTGTATGTGAGTTGTATTTCTGCAAGGAAAAATATCTACTTTTAAAGTCTGCTAATACACATGGAGTCAAACTAATAAGCAAATGCATATGTATCAAGCTGTAAATGCATTATACTCATAACAGTCGGCTGTTTCATCAGGAGAGTAATGGTGTCCTTATTAGCATAATTAATGACAAATGGCAGAGCAGCATTGGTGGATTGGTTCTAGGGGATGATAAATTGGTAGATGCCCAGGTTAGTGGCTGCCAAGGAGGCCTCTTTGGCTGTCATCCCTCCTGCTTCTGTTCTGGCATAGTTCATTACTCACCGTGTGAGATGCCACTTTACATTGCCCGGTACTGTGAGCATGGAGAACTTAATAATGCCACCCACAACCACACAGGGCCTGCTGCTTTACCCACAGTCCAGAGGGCAACTAGCTCAGCGAGGGTTACGGGTTGTAGGGAGCAGGGCAACATGGGAATCATCTCCTGCAGCTGCACTGATCAAAACAGATCATACGTCAGTCACTACTTCAGGGGACCTGGGGCCATATGACCGAGTCTCCTGTTCTGGTGAGTGTTTCTTGTTAGGATTTCTGGGGCTCGCCACATCCCTCACATCATTATGGGTTAGTTTGCCCACAGAACCGCTAATTAAGAGGGGATTTGTGTAATTGTGCCTTCTGCTGTGTCCCATCCGGCACATGCAATTTACTGTCAGCCCTCTGCCAGCTTTTACACTTGTCCAGAGAGGCGTACCCCATTTATACACACATTCTGCTGCACATTTACCAGCAGCCACAGCTGGGGATCAATGCCAGTGCCATGGCAGTGTCTTAAAAGACACTGTGCTGCTGATTAAAGTCTGATTGTCCATTTAATTTCACGAGAGTTTTCAATAGACAGCCAGCGAAAAGGCTTCTAGTATTTCCCCGTTAATGACTGCTTAGAAAAACAAGTAAAACAGACTTCATAATTATAAAAAATATTTCTTACCATATTTATACTTTATATTAAATACCCTATTGTACATGTAGGCTCTATATGATCTAACTGACATGTATGCTCTTTGGAGAGGTTACTGCACATGCACACACCTTCTCAGCATATTTGCTGTTTTGCAGTGGTGTTTGTGGCCAAGTCACTGTAGGTGTTGCTGGCTCTGCCCACTTTCTGGAAGACTGATGGACCAGTGCCTGACTGGGGCTGGCTCCTGGCTTTTTACCCACAACCAGATTTCAAGGACTGCTTGTCACAGATGGAAAAGTAAGTGGGTCATTCTACAAAAGCTTGCCGGGTTGCATCCCTCTGGCAACAAAAATACTTAAATTTTAATATTGTTATATTTGTAAATGTAATATTTTTACGTTATTTTTTATAATGTTTATCCGTTTGCATTGGAATTGTGTTCCCCACCACATGACAGTAATTATTATCATTAAAATTTGTTTTAATACTAATGGTTAGCTATAATATATAGCTATTAGCTATATGTTTAATGTTTAAAATGTTTGTGTACCTTTTTTAAGCCAAAATGGTAAATTAATAATTTGTTTTAAAAAATAATTTTCAAAAATCAAACAGCAAGTTTGTGTAAAATGATTCATTTTTTCCCCACTTTTTCTGTTCATCTCTTCTGCGTCCAGAGTGTTTTGAAGTCCCATCTGATGCATGTTAATCCACTGGTCATACATGCCAGTCTTTACAACATTTAAATTTGTTTACATTTGAAACATTTAAAAGGAATTAAATTAATATTTGAGTGTAAGTTAACAGACTTGTTCTCAGCTGAATTGCAACAGCCTACAGACATACACAAAACTGTCAGAGACAAAAAAATAGCATCAGAAACTCTCAACATCATTTCAGTGCGTGATCTATTTTACTTTCTTAGTTATGCACTTTTTAGTATGCTAATTGACTCCCCTGTAAACATTTAAATAATTTAAAAGTTACACTTCCACTTCTGCAAGTGAAAATTTTAATATATTGAAAAGTTTTTTTTTTTTTTACTCATCTGTCTGAGGGTTTGAAAAAGCGGGGAAAAGATACAAGAAAAAGAATGGGTTTCATAGAGCCATAGTCATTAAAAGAATCTGAAAATAGCAACTCGCTATCATCTGTTCTCATCGCACGGGTCAGGAGCTCTGACACCTCCAAAATTCCTCCTGTCAGGGTAGGGGGCCATTTGTATTCTCTCTCATTAGGCAATTTGACTAATGACCTGCCGTGGCTGCAGAGCTACTGAGGGACCCAGAGCCTTGCGCCCTCTCTCTTGCAGCAGCCTGAACACACACCCTCTATTGGAATGGCACAGATGGCGTGCCCGGGCGACAAAATAAACTACAATATGTCTCCGAGATGCTGTCAGGCCTGGGCACTATTTCTCATGTCAGAGCGGGGCTAAGGGCTGTGAGTGGGCATACGGGGTCCTCCTCCAGCTCTCTGTTCATCTACTCACCATTATCTGCAGAGGTGACAGAGAGTGGGGTCTGCAACTAGAATAGCATTTCCATGGTCCGCATACAGAATCCACCTCAAATTGAGAGTCACGTCGACAGGAAAGGTATTGCAATGTCTAGCCTGGCTACACATAGAGAAAAGGCAACATCCAATTGTTTGGAATGTGAAATGTAGCAGGTTCCAAATAAAGCCCTAACCAGTTTATGAGAAGCTATACTTAGCAATTCTTGTTATTTTGGCACAATAGAAATCAGCCCAATCATGAGTAAAAAGTTGTAATAGGTTCTTATTCACACTTTCCAATTATTGCCTTGACTGTGGCTTTCTCACTTAATTCAGGCGCGAGACAGATTCACCCAAGTAATCATACCAGACAGAGATCAATGCAATTCTGCTGAATTAGTGAAGTGTAAAATAAAAGTTCATCAACATTCCTAAAGTGTTACTCTTGAGTTGTGGTTCAGGTAATATGGGGTATGCTCGATCACCCACGCATATCTTTCCATCAGTCATTGTCGGAGCACAACTCGGTGTGGTTTGTGTGTATGTATGTACAGTATGTACGCCTGTGTGCATGACCATGTCTGTTAAAGCCCTGTAAATGCAATGTATGGTGCTGCTGAAGTCCTGGGTGACAGTGCATCCAACAATGGAAGAATGAGGGATTAGTGCTCAGCCCAGCGTACGAGGGAGCCCTTCCCGCCCTGAAACAGCCATTCATCTGTGCCTAGGGGCTGGAGATGACAATGCAGCCATTGCTCATCGCACCTGACGGAGCCATTAATAAGGCAATGATCCACACGGGGCCTGTGCTGACTCCGTTCTTTACACTACAATCACTCAAGCCACAGGGTCCTCCATACTTAACGCCACCTCTGCGTTCACTGCCGCTATCATCATCATCATCACAATCATCGTCATAGTCATTGTATGAAAACTCCTGCCAGATGTTTTCATATTGACTGCACTAACATACACCAAATACCAAATAACTACCCAATTCCCCACACTGCCGTGCACTCATGAGTTAATGGACTGTAGCCTGGCTATTTGAGAACATGCTTCATAGTGGGATTCCTGGTCAGAAGATTGGATTTACATTGTTTTTGCCCTTTGCACCTTCAAATGTCTCCGTGATACAGCATTCATTCCTTACTATCCATTCCCTACAAGTCATCTCCCGCGCCTCTCCATTTGTCTGGATGTAAGATATCTTTTCTAGTATAGATGGTAGAGGAATACAAAGTGAGATCTGGTTTTAAATGTAATCCTTGAGCAATAAAAAAAAAAATCCTCTGGCCTTCAGCTCTCTGCATTCATCTGTCCCTGCCACAGAGATCCATCAGCAGCTACAATCTCGTCTTCCCATTGCTGACTATTGATTCAAATGTATTCTCCCTGACTGCTTTTGTCTAGTGTTTGGGCTTCCAGCAACACGGTAGGCCATGTTTATTCACTTGTTTTTATAAGCTTAAAGAAGACGTCATGCCTAACCATTCACCAGGATTGCGTGATGTTTGAGATGGCTGCTAAAGTGTCGCTGGGGCATAGATTAACTCTCGGATGGATGAAAGGGAGCCAAAGCTAACCCTTTCACTTCTTGCACTTGTTTAACCATGCAAGTGGCTCTAAGCATGACAGGAGGTCAGACAGTGAGTTGGTTAGTTGGCCCACAACTTTGACTCAGACCAAAATATCTCAACAACTATCCCTTATTGAATGGATTGGTACAGATTTTGGTCAAGACATACACAGTTCTAGGACAATGAATGCTAATTATTTTGAGGAACTGTCAGGGGATCACCAAATATGTGGTTGGAATTTGTGGTGTATAAAGAAATGGTTCATTGACAATTGACTTTTATATTGAATTTTATTTGGCAACATTTTTCAAGAAAGCCATTCAAAAAAAATGTTGTAGCTTCAGTTTTTATAATAACTCACTAAAAACAAAATATATTGGTAGATTTTGACTTTTTTTTTTTTTTACCCTCTTGTGGGCCCACCACCTGCAAGAGGGGCCATAGGGGTCGGGTGCGTAGAGAAATGGGCGGTGGCCGAGGACG
>JAUYWH010000027.1:6517069-6550854 GCA_034779795.1 Ctenopoma multispine | reverse complement strand
ATATATATATATATATATATATATATATATATAGAGAGAGAGAGAGAGAGAGAGAGAGAGAGAGAGAGAGAGAGAGACAAAATGCAAAATGCCAAACACCCGAGTTTTATTTGTGATCTTTTTGTTTCTCTGGGTTTAGTCTGCATGTTTTTGTGGTTGGTTGATTTGTAATTCTTGAATTGCTTTGTCATTTTGCATCTTCATTTGTTTTGTGGCTCTATTTGGCCACTTTGAGTCAGTTTGTGGTCTTTGATTGTCTGTTTTGAGTCACTCAACATCTCTTATTTGGTGGTTTTGCATCTCATAGCATGTTAGAACCTCCTTGTAGTTTGTTTATATCTCTTCTTTGTTGTCTGGCATCTCTTTGCAGTTGTTTTGAGTCTTGTTGTGATAGTTTTCTCTCTTTGACATTTAGCGACTCTAGTGGTGTCATAATTCTTTGGTAATTTTGGCTCTGGCCCTGGGTCTGTCTGACCCACTGGGCTCACTCACTAATCCCTATGGGCATGGTGGTGGCACAATATATGAGTGCAACATCAAAATGGTCGGACACGGGGAAGCGAGTGGAGCTTTTGTCCACAGACAGGTGCACTGACCCTGTCCACCCCTCGAGGTGCAACTTGCGTTTTATTGGACATTTATGGCTGGCCAGCATTTTTTAGCAGCCACCTGGATGCAATAAAGGGCCAGCTCCTGAGCTCTGGCTGCCCAAAGGATTTCCCAGCAGCTCCTAAGGGACCTCTGGCTAGTTAAGATGTTTATTAAGCTTAAAGTGGTCCAGTGGGAAAACACAGCACTTCTGAGAGATTTGGGCCAGCAGTTTTCTTGTTAGCCAGAACACTCCCCAGAGGATTGGGTTTCTTTTCCTTTCAAACCTCAGAGGGAGGACAGGGTCAGTTCACAGGGCATGAGGTTGGCCAACTGGTAACTAGGCACATGAACCCAGGAAGTGAAATATCTAGAGACCATCAAGGTTAGCTTGAAAGAATTCCCATAGTTCCATTAAAAAATACCCAGGCAACCTGTTATGTTACCGCTGCGACTGTAACACAACAGTGTGTAACAACTGCAGAAAGTTAATTGTGTAAACTTAATCAGTAAGAAAATAGAAAGTGGGTTTGAAGAGTTTAATCAATTTGTAAAGCAGGTTTACTTTCAGATAGTCTTTTGACAAAGACACTCAGAACAAGAAAACAGACATTTTAAACAAGCTAATACATCAATAAGAGTTTGAGCTATAGATTAAACACATAGTAGTAATGCACAAGTGAAATTCTTTGAAGACAACATCCATCCAGAGCATTGTGATGTTAGTTCTGCTTGCCATTTGACAGATCTCGACCTGACTAAGCTGTGCTGGACCTCTAGTTCAAAGCCCTGGACTTCAGCCTCGGGCAGTCTGCCCTAAAAGGCCTCTTAGCCTTGTTTTGCCCTCTAAAGGCTTTTCAGCCATACTTGCTGAAAGGGGAAAAAGTAGAGGAAATCTTCATGGAATGGTGTAGTTAAAGTAGCATCTTTACTGCTCAGCTTGATGAATATTACATTTTTCTTTTTTTTTTTTGTTCTCATTTAATTTTAAACTTTCTCACAGCCAAACTGCAGATCCTGCGGTGAGCACATGCGGCCAGTGATTTGTTTTTAGTGCTTTCTGCCTAATGTTCAGGACAGATTAGAAATGTTTGCCTGTGACAGATGCTGTCTAGATCTTCACTACCAGATCCACCCAGCTGCAAAACATCTGGTGAATTTCTACCTTTTTCTCTGAAGTGCTGCCTATTAACGACACACTCGCAATGTTACATGCGCACGAGCGCTCACATTCAGTACACACAAAACAAGCCCTGCATGTTTGATTGAAATGGAAAAAAAATCACACATATACAGATGTCTGATTATTAGTATTCACTTTATAGCTGCTGGCCTAGGTAGCCTGATTTCACGAATGTGTTGTTTTCATTGCAGTGCTTTATTTTATTTTATTTATTTATTTTTTATGTAGTATGCATGCAAGACATGAATTGATGCTGGTACCAGTTTCTGCTGATTTTCCAGATATGTTTTTGCCATTAAAAAAAACAGAGTTATTCAATTTCAGCAATGCATCACAGCTGGTGTATATGTAGATGTGTTTAGAATATCTTTCACTACTTTAGCCACAGAGTCTGCAAGCACATGCACTTTATTCAGCAGAAACAGAATTTATGCATTCCACATGAGGAGCGGGTAGCAAAGGCCTAAGTTTGTTGTTAATGGCACACATCCTAAAATCATGCTCCTGGCCTCCCGTAGCTCAAACTTTTTTCGTCAGAGGAAACATAATTTTTTTGCTGAGACAAATCCACTGAATAACATGATCATCTGATGAAAGGTGCTGCAAATCTTTCCTGAGCTGAATCACTAATGATGAAAACAGCAATTTAACAGCGAACGCTGGGTTTCCTGCTGCGACATGACAGTGTAACATTAGTGCTTATGCAGCGTGCACATCAGCCAAAGTTTTACTCAGTTTCTCGAGGTCTTTTCTCATCGGACAAATCATTGTTTTGTTTCTGTGTCGCTCGTCCACTCAGCACCTCTGTGTGGGATATCGAATGGTCGTCACGGGAGAATGATTTAAAATTCTACAGGCGCTCATCAGCAGTTAGAGAAAGTCACAAATGCATGTGGGTGTGTATCTCACAGAGACATTTGGAGACCATGGTTTAATTTTGTTTAAAATGACCACGCAGTTAAGTTGTTCCTCATGTGTCTGAACAGCTTAGGCTCACATGAAGACTCGCTTGGCAATCGCCTGTGGGTGAAGTAAAACAGAAGGGAAGCGGAGATTCCCACATCACAGAATAAAAAGCATTTGTTATTGCTGGGTTTCATAATGCATCATGTGTTAGCATCTGCGGTCCTACTTTGAACAGCTTTTTGAAATGTTTTGAAGATAATCCTTTTTGGAAAAAAGAAAAGTAATCATTAGCGTTTTCACAAAACATTTGGTATTTGTTTTGATTGTTGATATTACTCGATGTCACAAGAGGCCTCGTTCAGTTCACATTTTAGTTTGAGACTTCAATGTATTGACTGCAAATCAAATCCAATCCAATATAAAGTGTGGCAGCTTGTCCTTTTTACTCTTGTGTGCAGTGAAATTTATATAATGAAAATAATGTAATTTAATAATAAATAGAAGCATGCTAGTGGTGTGGTTAAGGCATATGTCACATAACCGCAGTGTTCCTGATTTAATTTTTGTTTCTTAGCAATGCTATGATGCCTATATGTATTTACATTTCTTGATTGCGATCGTTCTACAAAGACCATTCCTAGACAAGCTTCTTCGGACTATGGAAGAATCCACTTGGCATCCAGATAAGGCTGCCAGATGCCTGGACCTTGCTGAAAAGAAGAAACTCTTCCATTCCTATTTTAGTCCTTGACCTCTCCATATACCTCTAAAGAGGCCACACTCAGTATTGGTCACTTTAGCCTACAGAACCTATTTCTTCTAATATTTTATTGTTTTTTTAATTCTGTGTACATATTTCCTGTATTTCCTAGTTTTATCCTAACAGGTCAATAACACGTACATATGTAATGTAAATATATATCAATAAATCTAATGGTGGCCTAAGACTTTTGCACAGTTCTTATCAGAAGAACAATACCAGAAGAGAATAGTTGACAAATAAACAAAACATATATCACAGTGACAAAAAAACAAAACATATCTTATATTGAAACAAGTGATTGACAATATATTGGGACAGTATAGTTCAATTAACATGTTTGACAAAAATATTTTATCCTTACTGGCATTTTCACTGCTAACACTAGTAACGACACAATACTCAATATACATACATCAATATTCATAAATACTACGTGTGGTGTTTTACTTACATTTCCATTATAAGTCTCATTGTGACAAAGGGAATAGGGCAGGACATTTTGTTGAGACACAAATGATAGCCTGCTTGTTAATGTTAATAATAAAAATAATCCACATTGCATTATGTGTTGATTATAGTGCAGATCTAGAAATGAAAATCTGAAATAGACTTCAATACTAAATTCACTATTTTGTATTGAACAAACTGTCTTAATGTGAAAGAATAAATTAATATTTATTTAGTTTGATTAATATACTGAATGTACAAAATGAATGTAGAACACTTTGTACAGCTTATCAAACTGAAGTGTGTTTACTTTAGTGGCCCTCAGTTAATGGTGGTTTTAAAGAAAAGCCGCGTTTTGCTGTGGGGGAGCAGAGGAAGCTGTACTGCCTGGTTTTGTCCAGCAGGGGATGATGTTGTAATTCAGATAGTGTGTTTAGTGATTTTTTCTAGTAACATCAGTTTACAACTGTGAAGTAATGTGTGTTTGTGTCAGTAGGTGTTGTTCACAAAACGATGGTGCAGCTGTGATTCGTACCAGAAAATCCAGAAGCATTCATTAACTTAACAAAATGCCTTATAGCCAGTTTACTTTTCACGAGGTTTTAAATGGTCTCCTTACTGTTCTTTTTGTTTTATGAAAATGCTGTATTCCTAAAATTCTCCAAACATGACCCTGAACACCGGATGTGGAGGACTTTAATGCTTTAATAAACAGTAATGCTTACATCTAACATGCACTGAGTGTCTCAGATTATCAGAACTCAAGTCCATCTATATTTTAATCATTATTTGCTCAGCAGATAAAGTTAAGTATCAGAATTCCTTTTAGAAATTGTTACATGGATTTAGGATGTTATGTTTTGTTGTGTCTAGGACCAGTTGAGATGCTTTTGCTTTTTGTTAAGTTAAACAGAAATGTGCATTATGGTTTTTAACTTTAATTATTATTTAGTCACGCTTTTTCAAAAGAATAGTAGGAGAATAAGTGACTATAAACATGTGCTTCTTTTATTTGTATTACTATTACAAATGGCTGCTGGGAATAAGTCTTTACATAATTACATTTTATGTTAATTAAAGTACAGCTCAAATTTTGTCTGAGTGGTAACAAATATCCTAAAGATGCAGGTAAACAGCAGTTTTCGGCCTCATCTCAGACGTGTGTGTCAGCTCCCTGTCACACAGAGTCCTGTCAGGACCTGTCAGAAACTCAATAAATGTGCTGCAGGAGGAAGAAAAAAAGCTGAATCCAATAAATCATAACATAAACAAATCTAGCCATGGGTTGACAGTGCTGTATTATAGTTTGGCTTAATCCTCAGGGAGTTGGGATTATCCTGCAGTATCTTTTTTCTTTTTTTTTTGGCTGTCTCAGTAAGATAAGAAGGACCATGTGATTCGGGCAGAATAAAAACAGAAAATATGACTGAGTCGGGAGAAGGGGACGGGACGTAAAGAACTCCCTTGTCTCATATGTATGTGAATTTGAGTCATTTAATCCTGTAGATAAAGTTTAACCTATATGTTTTATTTGGAAAAATTAAGTATTAGTGCAAATTATGCGATTAAAAAAATTGAAATCGAAACGATTACATTTAATATTCAGGGATCCATCGGTCTGCGGGCCCCTAAATAAACTCCAGCCGTGCTCTGCCTGTTTGCATGTTGTGTGCTATTATAATATTCAGTTTTTAAGGCTTGAAAAGAGAATTTAGCTTCAAATAGTCGAGGTGTAAACCTTCAGTAAACTTTAGCGGTAGCCACAGTAATGATGTCAGAGAAATAAAAAGCGAAACTACAGTTTCCCCGATTTTTAAATTTCTTTGCTGCTGCACAGTTTCAATCGGTTTTTAACATGTTCGGCGGCGAACAAATTAAAGGTGCCTGTATTTTTTTTCTTCCTTCTTTCATTCGAGCTTTTAAAAAAAAGCATCATGGAGAGTTTCGAAACACTCATTAAAAGATCAAAGGTAGTTAACTATCAAAGTCCTCTAACCCTGCAATTTAGGAAGCCATTATGTCTTTAGTTTGCTGAGTTTCTGCTTTGAGGATGTGAAGTGTTTTCACTGAGGTATCTCATTTTAAAATGCTTATCAGTGCGCTTTGTTTTAGACATGGCTGAAAATATATATTTACATTTCAGCTGAAGCAAGCATGTGGTGGTACTGTAAAAAAAAACGTTAATTACAGGATAAATAGTCGATATAACAGACTACACTATGGTTTCATGTTGCAGTTATTTGGTTATTTATGTGATTGTGGATGCAGTGATTGTAACAGGCCTCACTCTGCTGGAGTTGTTCTCTAGATTGATCCATCAATGAGTCGTGCAGCACGATGTCACTGTAATTAAAGCAGAAAATTGTGAAGACGCTTTTACATATATATTGTTTAGTTTGATTGAAGCATGTTTTTGGTTGACGTTTAAAATGAACGAATTCGTTGCATAATTAGATTATATCATTATAGGAACCATTAGTTCTGGATCTGCTTTGTTTTTGTTCTGCGACCGTTTTCTTATCTTCTCGGAATCTACGTGCACACGTCACATTTAGTTACGCAACGAGTCAATTTTAAACAGACGTAATAACAGAATAAACGAATTGTTCGATTTCTTCGTTTTCTTAAAGACGTTTCTTCAGAACCTTTGCACCCCCTAAACTGTGCACACAAAGTACACGCATTTTCTAACAAAAAAAAAAAATCATAATTTCACCTCTTTCTGAAATCATTTCGTCTTCTCCTGCAGCGCACATCTTTTTTTCTTAATGTATTTTTTATTCTTCCTCCCCGGCGTGGTTGCACTTACTGTGTGATCGAGGCTGCAGGGATGTGCGCTGCTGCTGCTGCGGCGGCGGCTGCTGCTGCTGCTGCGGCTGATTTGCTCTAAACGCTCGATGGACGCAGCTCGGTTCTGGTTACTTTAAAAGTCAATTGCTTAACTTGAACTAAGCGAGCGTTGCTTTCTGTGCTGCACACCTGCTGCAGCAGTTTTCCTTGGTAGAAGGAGGGCCACGTCATGTAGAGGCTCATTAAAACACCGCGGGGCTAAAAGTTGGCGGATTGATTTATTGAATGAATGTTTGATGTCCTCATTCACACAAGTGACCTGACCGATAACTGCTGAATGAATGAATGAAGGGGGGGGGGGACATGCGGGACATGTTTTTTTATGTATTGATGATATTGTATTGATAGTGCTCAGCTCATAATCCCATTTAGTGGTAAAATAATCCAATATTAGTGTGAGGCGGAGGTAATTGACCTCATGCTGATAGAAGTGATGGAGATAAAAGAAAAAAACTGAGCCGGGGGTTGATGACTTCATGACTGTTGGTTATGGTAGTCATTTAAACACAGCAGCACAGTTCTCTAACGAAAAATAATAATTATTTCAATATTCACATCATTTTCTTTAAAATATTCAGCCATTTTTATGACAGAGTTCTGTTCTTGTGAGTGAAACACTGTGTGTGTGTGTGTGTGTGTGTGTGTGTGTGTGTGTGTGTGTGTGTGTGTGTGTGTGTGTGTTCTCTCAGTGACCGGCAGAGGGCACCGCCAACAGTCTCTCCTCTGTTTTCCGAACTGGGCTACAGGTCATCGCCTTGATGCTTCACAAAGGACATCACAAACAACACGCAGCGAGGCCTTTGCACTGGAAGGTAGATGCTGCGCTCAGACTAGTTTTGAATGAATTAAGTTTTGTATTTATTTTTGCTCCCTTTTATAAAAAATGACTATTTTGCCATAAATAATCCGATTTTTGACTTGTTTCATTCAAGTTATTATTATTAGCAGTAGTAGTAGTATTAACTTCATCATTCTTATTAGCATGCTTACAGTCATGTCTTCTTTTTTTATTTTTTTATATATCTTTATTTATTCAGCTTTTTTATTATTTTTATTTGTGTATTAATATCACTAATCACATAAAGCTCAGTTAAAGGACAATCTGATGTGATGTGTACATGCAGTAATATTTATTTAAAACATACCGTACTGTACCATTTTCATATATTAATCAGAAATTGATAACAGTCTAACACTTCTTGATGTATTTGACATTGTTGAATTCTACTTACAGCAATGTGCATACGCTTTATGTTTGTTTTAAATGTGTATATTTGGGGGTTGTGGTATTTTTTGTAAGTATTTGGTTGGAGTACATTCTTCAGATTAAAGAGATCTGATCAGCCGATAATGAGACCTGATACAGCAGTGGTTTTCCTGCTAACTGGATACTGGTTATTTGCTTCTATATTATTATTATCATTATTATTATTATTATTATTATTATCATCATCATCACACGTGCTTCTGCGGGGGGAAAGGTGGAGAGACATGGCTCGGTGTGGACCGCTGTTATCAGCACCAGTGATCGCCAGGTGCATCAGCTGAAAGGGGACATCAGCCTCCTCCACTGGAAACAATACACAAAAGAGCAAAGGGGGAAAGAGTGTGATGCTCCAGAAGACTCACACACGTCTCTGAGTCCTAAACACAACGATTCATGATGAATATAAAAGTTTTCTCTCTTGCTTTAAATATTAGGCTGTAAGTTATTTTTTATTAAATGAGGGTCTGACGGCCTCTGATAAGTCTGATCGTGTAATTATAGCGTGTTGTTATTATTTAATTATTGTTATTATTTCAGTCTCAGGCCAGGTCAGTGTATAATATCATTTTGTCTCTTCACGCTGACTCCGTGTGTGTGTGTGTGTGTGTGTGTGTGTGTTGTTGTTGTTGGACTGTGTGTGAAACGCACTGTACTCTGCTCCAGTAGCATCCCAATGGCGCTGAATGGGGGAATGAAAAAAGTGTAGCCATGCATGCAGGAGTGGGAGGATCCACTCGCTTCAATCTCGATCTCAGACTTTTTGCAGCGACAGGAGCACAACCAACCAACCGTCTCTGTTACTTCCTAAGAGTTACTGCCGGGACATCTACACACTTACTGCTATCTTTTGGATTTGTTGTCAACTCTTTTCTTCTACTTTGTTTTTTTTTTCTTCTTCTCCTCCTCGACGTGATTCAGTGAAGACACTTTCCAGCTTTCTCCCGTCGGCTTGAAGGGCGAGAAGATAAAGCTTCCTCAGCCCTCTGATCATAACAGGTGACTGTTCAAGACAGTTTTCCACGTTTGTTGTTTGCTTTCTGTGTCTCCGCGTTTCTGTGGCGCGTCAGGGAGCCGGCATCGTCTCCCTTTAGCTTTAACTATTGTGATCACCAGAGGCGACTTCGTGCATTTCATCCCGATAAGTTGACTTTCTGTCGGGTTTTTTTTCCTCCTCCGAGCTGCACGCTGTGTGTCACACGGAGCTCGAGCGGTTGCAACAGGTCGCCCACACTCTTCTTTTTTTTCCCAGTCAGCTTTGTGTACCGGGGATTTTCCTTGTCAAGTCTGACCGTATTCTTATGGATATTGCAACAGGTCTGGTGTCACTGGAGCGCCTCTCCGCGGGAGAACAGTCCGAGACGTGCATCATGCTGGACGGCATAAAAATTGAAGATCATCCCCTGCGATCGGGACAAGCCACGCTCGGAGTCATGCTCGGTGAGTCTTCAGCTATTCCTTTTTCTTATTTGTTCTTTTTTTTTTTGGCTTTTTACAGACCAGTCTGAGCCGCGGGCACAGCTCAAACACTTCTTCTAAACACCATTATTTCTGTGTGGTTGCCATTATTTTTCTGCATGTAGTCACACAGCTGTTTTGTTTCCTGGTGTTTTACCTTCTATCATGCAAAACCAACAAAAGATCACAGGCTGCTTATGCTTACAAATGCATTAAAAAGCAGAGATAGTAAGGAGACACGTAGAATTTAAATGTCTTTATGACAGAAACGCGTCCTGAGCGGTGCAGCGGCTCAGTGACTGTCTGAATTGGCCTTATTGAAGAGAACAAATCACATTCAGCCATTTAAGTTTTATTATGAAACTACATCACATCATATATTTCACTAGCTGTGTTTAAACATTTCAAGTGCTTCATTCAGGCCTTCTCTCTTTTTTCCTGACGACCCCCCCCCCACACACACACACACACACTCCAACTCCTCTTCCGTTTTCTAGGCACTGAATGTCACCATCCGTCCGTGTGTGAAGGATGCCAGCGTCCCATCTCCGACCGCTTCTTGATGAGAGTCAACGACTCATCGTGGCACGAAGAGTGTTTGCAGTGCACCGTGTGTCAACAGCCTCTCACCACCAGCTGTTACTTCAGAGAAAGGAAACTTTACTGCAAACACGACTACCAACAGTAAGCACAATGCCGGGGAGGGAATCTCGTCTTGTGCGTTTCTTCGTGTTGCTTAGTTCGTGTGCAGAGATGTGAAAACAAAACAAAACAAAACAAAAAGACGCTGTGGTGGCTTTGGTTGGCCCGTAGGCCTTGTGGATGTCTGGTGAACAAAAATGCGCTCATGCAGCTGGTGGGAAGTATAATTTGAATTTGATGAGACTTAATCAAGTGTTAAAAATAGGCCGACTGCTTGTTGACATTCCTGCAGAATTATTTTAAAATCAGTAAAGGCGTAACAGGAACAAGTGGAAATAAATGTGACGTGTTTATACTAGTGGATTTTCTTATTTGAATAATACATTATCGAGATGGGGATTTTGCGCACACTGGCTGGAGGACGCGCGCATTAGCGGTCACACGTTAATGTCATAGGCCTGTGCTTGGCTTCAGTATTGTCGCAGTGGCCCACGACATTTCCACACGTGTCTCTGCGGAAGGATGTGTTTGTGACAAAATAACAGGTGATTCCACTCAGGCCCGAAAATACGCAGGCGGGCACTTTCGTTTTGTTTTGTTTTTTTTTTATTCCGTCTCTGCCATTTATGTCTTGGCTGCATCATGTGGCCTTTCCCCGTGTATCACCACCCACCGCTTCAAACTGATTTCGAAATATGGAAAACGTCAGTTCAGTGGGTTTCTGTACAGACTCAGACCCCACCGCGCTGTTCAGCCCGTCTTTATTTATTGTGTAAATCATTTGACCCGATTTGCCTTAAATATAACATTTGTATTTCTTTTCTTTATTCATTTGTCACAATTATATCGCTATTTTTCGGTTGATTTTATCTATTGTAATTTAAGGCTGATTATATTTTATTTTTGATAGGCTGTGTTTTTCTAAACAAAATGCGTTTTTAATATTCGGCATATATCTAACGACGTAGAAAAAAGATCTGCGCTTGTTCACTCCACAGAAACTAAATCTACCTGCGAGGTCAAACAATGGAGATTTAGTGAGGAGCAATATTTAAAAGTTTAGCCATTTTACACACGCGCAACTCACACACACACATTCCTAGAAGCACGCGCACAATTTTAAAGGCATGAATAATTTAATGTTAAATTATAACTCGCACATTCTTTGATAAAATGCTGGAGACTAATGTAATTAAATGCAGATAATGTGATCACAGCAACAAAGTACATAAAAAGAGCATTTTTATTATTACAGCTAAAATAATACTTTTTAAAATTCTAATAAATTTGTAGTAGAAATTGTCTCCATGTGATTATTGGTTTAAGGTGAATTACATACAGCTTTACATAAAAAATTAGGCCTGTGAAAAGAATCATTAAAAAAAAAAAACTAAATTCAATTGCAGCACTTTTTGAATTTTCCCATGAAAATATTTTTAGCATGACAGCCATTAAGCATGGAGTGAGATAAATTAGCAAACTAAATTAGTAAATTATCACAGAAAAGCATCAAAGATGGCAGATATAGTGAAGCAAATATTGAGGCTAAGTATTGCAATGCTGGGGTTTTGGCCTGTGAGGACCCTAGGGTGTCCTGTGTTTCTCATCGCATGAGCGCTTTTCATGCTTGTCACAAAATTTTCAGCTTTTTTGTGTTTGGCCTTTTTAACAATTCTCCTTCGATTACCGGGACATTATGGCTCTCTGCTAGATACCTTGCAAGCAACAAAGAGTTACATCTATTGCCATGCGTGCCATTTATCCAGCTTTGTGACAGGAGTGTAGTCGGCTGATAACAATGGAAAATTCATAGCAGTAACTAGGGGAAACCAAAGTCACGGCGTCACGGCTCAGAGGTGGCTGGAAGCTGAGACAGTCCATCAGAATGTGGGATCTCGTTCTCATGCCCCTTTCAGCACTGTCCGTTTGTAGTTGTTTTTTTTTATTTTATAGGCAAAAAGAAAACATGAGATAAACACACACAGACACACAGGATCTATTTTGCTCCCACATAATAACCTTTCCCAGTAGTTTCCTTCTCATGTGCTTTTGAAGTACCGTATTTGGTATGTGACTGACCATTTCCCTATTTTCTCTTCTGCATTTGGTACGTCGAAAGCTGTGAGCATGTGTGGCAAATCCTGTCACCCCAGCCAAACACAACAACCTGCTGGGCGGCGTCCTGCTCTCACACACTGTTATTCATCCCATCTTTTAATTCTTCAGCCTCCTTGTCACACTTTTTTTTTTCTCGTCCCTCCCAGATTAGAAGCTAGCTCGAGGGTCTCTCCATCACATAGACACAAGTATCACTCTTTTTTTGTTTATTTCAATTGCATTGATGGCATACTTAAAGATGTAATTGGCACCTTTTTGACTTTTATGACACCCATTTAAGATGCATTTGTCAGCCCACAAACTGCTTTGGGCTGTGAAGAGTGCTCCTAGCCTTACAGAGGTCTACGTGCCTAATTACATTCCTACAGCAACTGATTCATGCCCCGTAATCAGCTCTCACTAGCTATAATAAATCAAGGAATTGGCAAGCAGTCTTTTCTCGCACCTTTGGAACAGGTTTAAGTGCAGACGGGGGAAAACAATTGTATACCGTGTTATTAAAACTCCCACCAACACAGCTCAACACATCTTGCTCCATATAGTGCAATTATATAGTAACAAGATTGGATTTTATTAGCCTTTATCCCATAGATTTGCCTGTTTTTACTTCCTGCAGCTGACCTGTGTCAGTCCTAATTTTAGATATTTTTGTGAACAATGGATATTTCCATTTATATAAAAGTCTCAAATGTACATGTGTCATAGATGACATATTTTACAGAAAAAAAAACATTTTCCACGAGGAGAAATATAGCCATATAGAATTGCCTTTTGTGAGAATACTTCAGAGCAAGTTTGATAAAAAATTTTAGGCAAACAGGGAGAACTGTCAGTTGGACGGGAGCCGTAGCCGTAGAGGAGGAACAAGCTTGAACGAGACGGGCGGTATGTAAAAGCTAGAGTGGAATTACACCACCCTGAGAGAGTTTGCTGTGCCCTGGTGTTTGGAGGTCAATTATACATCATTAGGAAGAGGGAGAACTTTTCCCCAGAGGGATCTCTCCTCTAACCAAGCAGAAGCTTTGAAAGGAGCCATGTAATAAGGCCTATCACTTGACCAAAGAGTTGGACAACACCCCTGTAATGGACTGCCTTGTTAGAACCTGCCATGGGCTCCATCTAGAAAACATAACATTAACTAACTATATTATACACCATGCTGCCCACTTTTAGGTCCTGCTGATGCATAAAAACCCTGCACTCCGGAGTGGATTTTTTCCCCGTGCTCTATAAAGTTTTACTGTGTAGAAAAATGTTATTTTAAAATGTTTTATTTGTAACTTATCCAAATACATCAGCATGCACTTTTCTTTTTTCCAAAATTTACTAATTCACGTGCTGTAAGCAAAATGAAATTCAGGTCACGGTAGTGTGAGTAGTAGAAAAACACAGCGGTGATGAAGCCATAAAAGCAGAGCTCCCAGGACCTGTCTCACCTCCCATGTATGCTGGACGATCCCCCGGTGTGCTGAGAGGTGCTTTTTTAGAACAGTTTGGAGTGCCCTCCTGTGAAATTGTTGTTTTTTAATTAGCTATGCTTGGGACGCTACAGCAGTGTGTGCCGGCAAGATGCTGACGGCTGGGTTTCTGTGTTACCTCACCGAGTATGTGTGTGTTTTACTCACTCTAGGACACTCCCGCGTGGCATGGAACTCTCATGTATGAGAAAAAAAGAATAGAAAAAAAAAACTAGGATGTAGTTTGCGTTGTCAAACCTTCTGGATAGTTTTGCAGTTAATTAAAGAGCGACCTCAGTGCTGCTGAAGTATTTCAGAAGCAGCTCTGCCGGCTGCTGTGTGGAAGACTTTTTAACTTTCAGCTATTTCTTTTTTTAATTCTTCCTAAAAAGGATAAAAATGTGTCTTTAGCCACTGCTCTTGGGTAAATAAAGAGGACCTCTACAGAGAGACAAATCTAATGTTAGAAACACTAAGCCGGATAATATTGCTTCAGCTTGCTGAGATTTTTAGTGCTCGGCAAGGAGCTAGCTGTAGCTGGCCCTGTTCCTCTGTAAGGAAGTATTGGGTTTTATGTCAACATGGCTCGGCCTGTCCCAGCAGCATACTAGGATGCATCATCTGTCATCTCATGGTTTGCTAGCTGCACTCCAACACACACTTAGAGACCCATCTAAAGACCTATTGAAGCATTTTATTTTGCATCACTAGTTACATCTTAAGTTTTTTGCTCTTTTCGTTCCCACAAATAGCTTCTTTGAGTGAGATAATGTATCATATAGTTTTACCCGAGCTGCTGTATATGTCAGTTGCACTGTCATGAATGTTACGCTGGCTATACATCCCCCAAAAAATGTCAGTAGCCTGCTGTTTGTATCCACGTAACGCTTTTGTGATGCTGTCAGTAAATCTTAAGTGCAAGTATTATCCTATAAAATGGCTTAGTGAGTTTATTTTTGTGAATGCATTTCCGCTGTGTGTTTTGGTAGAAACAAGTGGGTGTAGAGTGTGTGTGTGTGTGTGTGTGTAAGGGTGGGGGGGGGTTACAACAATACTAGCGTGTATGTGTGTGTAGCAGTGTTTGGAGCACAAAGCACTTTGCAGGACGCTATGGGAAGCCACAGAGACTCAGCCACGGTAATGCCCATCACCACTTTAGAGGCCAGACTGGTGGCGAGGGATGTGGAAAGAGGTCTCTGTGGCTTTGTGTGGGGGAGCGGTAGTGCAGGGGAGGAGAAGGATCTGCAGAGGGATCCGCCTGGTGTGCTCACATTACACTGGATGATAGCAGAGGGGTGCAGAGGAACTCAAGCATGCAATTTGTTGGTAGCCACAATTTAACCTCATCTCCTAAAGCCGGCTGTTAGGCAGCCAGCGGGACATGTCAGTCAATCGGGAATGCTAATCAGTGACGGTGGAGAGAAAGCCCTCGGCTCGGCAATGCAGTGATTTTCATTACTGGCTTCAAGTCCTCAGGCCTTCAGGTTTATTTTCACAGCATGACAAGTCTTCATAACAAAAAGGAAGGCAACCACAAACCATTAAATGCAATTTACAAATTAGATTTTGGCTAAATCTGTGAAATACTGCAATAGGCATCTTAAAGTAGCCAGCTGAGAAATATACACACTCAGCAAATGTTTTCAATTTCAATTTGCCAGATTACACGTTTAAATCAGGAGAATGGACTTTTTTTTTCTGTGGTAGAATTTTGCTGCATTGAAAATAATCGTTTTCTGTGTGCCAGTGAGAGTGCAATATTTGTTCATTTATTTTTTGCACACAATATTTCTAATTCCATTCAGAATCATCCCCTTAGATCTGTTTGTCTGAGTCTGCTCCTGCAGTTTGGAAATAGCCCACACTTGTTTCTTCAGGCAGCCCGGTCGAACGTGCATGAGAAATTGAGACATGGCCTCTGCTGCTGGCTTGCAGTGTCGTTGCTGGCCCCAACTGTGTATATGTGATCCCATTCTGGAATGTTTTTCCAACACGTAGGCTTTTCACAGATACACTAGAGAGGACTGGCATCATAGTGGCAAGTGCTGCATTCAGACTGTTGTTTGCCCAAGGCTTACTCTCACACTCACGTCACACATTCTAGATCTACATGGGAATGGGCAGAGCAGTGTGTTTGTCTACATACACCCTGGGTCTTTGTGAGGGTATGGGCGCATGTGTATGTGTGTACACTTGCTTCCTCTGTCTGCTTTTTTCTTTCTTTGTCTCTAATGTAAGCTCATTCCACTGTCTCGCATTCAGTCTTTATGGATGCATTTCAGCACCTCATCTGAGTTGTTATGTGTTAAATGTTCTCTTCTGAATGTTAGCATACGGTTGATTGTTGTACATTTGTGTAGGGGAAAAATATTCCTGTTTTTTCTTCTTTTTTTTTTACTCCTTTTAATCTTCATCAAATGGGATTATCCCCCAAATACCGGTATTTCTGCCCAAAGTGACTGACAGAGATTTGCACTTTTATCATTAAGTGTGACACTAAGCTGGTCAGAGCTTTGTCTTGAATAGAGGGTCTGACGGAAACAGGGGCTCCTAATCCTTTTATTTGTGTCAGACCCAGAAAGAGGGAAGAATGGAGCTGGGGTGGGATGGGGCTGCAGAATGCCACGGCCCTTAGTCCCCTCCAGACCTGGCCTCCACAGCCAAGTGAGGATGAGACTCATCTTATGTGGTCTATGCACTCGAGAAGACGCATTCAATCGCACACACTTTTGTGCATCTACGCTAAGATATGTTATATATTATATATTTGCACAGTCACATGTCACAGAAGACATAAACACACAGTCTCATGTTCAAACGCATATGTTCTCCCAGCAACACATGCTAATGGAGACACAAACACGTGCACATTTTAGTGCGTGTACCTGGTTGCAGTCACAGCAGAGCTTGCCTCCATCTATGAGTGCATGGATCGCAATAGCAGGAGGTTCAGTCTAGGCTGAGATTATTAAAGTTTGCCGGTTCTCTGGTCGAGGTCCAATGCTAGGCTTTTGTCTGCAGCTCACATCGGGTTGTGGGGCTTCAGCTCCTTTTGTGTGTGCACCCTTGTGGTAATCCATCTCCAGCGGGAGTCCCTTGGGGCACTTTATTTACTCATTCAACTGTTTGGAAGTCTGTTAGACTGCAGATCAGATGCAGTGAGACCAATGTGATTACTTTAACCAGCACTTGCAGATTCCTGCCCAGCGTCTTGTCTCACGCTGAGCTGGTCTGCTCTGCAGGTGGGAGGAAAGGTCCACACTGGCTCATCTCTCTCTGTCTGTCCTGTTTACCAGCCTGGTTTGAGGGTCTGTCCAATATTCTCTGATATGAAAATTCTGCATTAGTTTCTAAAACCTCCTGTGCCCACACAGTGTAGAGCTGACTTGATTCTTTATTATCCTTGTGTATTTGAGTTTGTTATTTTCTCCATCGCATTTCAAAAGTACAGATCCAAAACTTGTGCATTTCTCAGGTCTCTTACTGAGTAGATCATAATTCAGTACCACAGCAAGTGTGGTGTCATAGTGTAAAAACTAACATCTATGTTTTATTGCAAACAATGAGATGAATTTGGTTATCCATCCATCAACACAAACCCAGAGCTATGTATTTGGGGCTAACCTCCATGTTAAACCACTGCAGGCTGTCAGTCTCTCTGAATTTGCTCTCCGACTCTTCTCCCTTGTGTGGGGAATATGGTTGAGATCTCCTGCCAGGTCCGGCATCTACAGCAAAAGCTTCCTAAACTGACTGTTTAGAAGCAGCCGTTGATTGGTGATGGCTGTCTTGGCAAGAAAAATAACCCAGTATGAAAACAGTGCAGATTGGGTTTCTGTGAATCTGACTCACTCCTGTCCTTTCTGAACCCCCACCCCCACCCCCTCAACACCCCCCAGCATGATTTGTGCGTGAGGTCCCGTGACCCATGCGAGCTTCAAAAGCAGCGAGGGGAAATATTTGGATGATCCTGATGGGGGAGTGAAGACATGATGGGGGCTTTGTAAGAGCAGAGCTAAGCGGTGTAAGGCAAGGCAGATGTGGAGAGTCACTGCCGCCACGATGACAGCCTGGCTGGACTCTTACCCTCTGTGCAGGCACCCACCACAAGTGTCCATTAGGAGGCAGATTCTCTGTATATAAAGGTGGCCTACAGAAGAGGTAACTGCACACTTGAAGTTTGAAAGCAATAGAGGAGGCATTTTATCATCAGGTGCCATGCCATGATTCTGATCGCTGGTACCCCACCCCCTGCTGTACACCTCCTATCCGTCTCCTCTTTCTTTACCTTTCCTCTGCAGGTTAGATATTAATATTTCCCAGAAAGCTGCTATAATACATCTTCTTGGGAAATTCCATGACTCCAGAACACTGCAAAATGATCTGGTGTCTATGAAACAGATGGATAAGGGGATAAAACATAACGATTTTTCAAAGTGTTTTTGTGCATATGTGATTTCATAGTGCTCTCTGGATGAAAATTTGTACTGGGTTGCCTTGATAAGAAAAATGTGTTGCTGCAGGTGAAGGTTGAATTGTTTGCTCTATTTATCTAAATTTTCTTCTCTAGTCCATAGTATTGTTTAATTCAACCTCACAGTCTCATAACACATTATTTATGCACAGATTCTGCCTCTGGGGCCAGCTCAATGGAAACCCCATTGAACAGAAATAGCTGTAGTAGACTGAGCCCTAATGCAAACCCAAACTCAGCAGTTAAAAAAGCAAAGCTGTGGTCTGAGGCAGCCCCAATCAGTATTTGCCCTCTATGCTTGTCGCTGCCTCCTCCTGAGAGTGTGTGGGTTGACTGATCCCCCCGGGTGCTTGTCTGCCTTAACGCAGACCCTGCAGCCTCACAGGGGAGCACCATCCCAGCCCCAGGCCAGAGCTGTCCTCTGAAACCAGAGCTCCAGCATTGTGTTCTGATCCCAGCTGGAAAGACAGCTCTGGCTCTGAGCGGAGCCCTCTCGCAGCATGTATCTGAGGTCACCAGTGGCCTCTGAACCTTCCTCGCTCCTCTGTGCTTCTGCGCAGAAATTACTAGGAGTACATTATTTATTGACTTCCAGTCAGTTCTTCTGAGGTTTTGTTTCGCAACAAATATCACAGAACTGAAGTTTTGATGGGGTCATGTTATCAATTACATCAAGCCTGAGAGGTTCAGTTACATAAAATGTTATTTCTATCTGCAGTTTTCTAGAAATAATGTTTTTCATGACTTGTGCTGTCAGTGATATCAGGGTTTTATAAGTGCAGTGATGCGTGCGTTGGATGGTTCTACTTTCAAACTTCAGTGTGTAAAGTAACCAGAAAATCTGGTCTTAGGAAAATGGCCACATTGAGTGTTTGTGGCATGTGTGTCTTCATGTGTTTTTGCAGTTTCTTAATACAGCATGTTTATCTCTTGGTATCTTATAGGTTCCAGCTTTGTTTTAAATTGTGTTTTTGCATTCCTGTGTGAATGTGTTTGCACGTGTGTGTAGTCATATATGTGTGTGTAGCTTGTCCACTTGCATGTGTGTAGTGGATCTGTCACTTGGCCAAGCATTGGACATTCTGTTGGCAGGCAACACACTCTGTGGATTCTCCTCTTGGTCGTGCTGTTCTGGAGGCAGAAAGCGGTGCGTGCCACCCAAACCACCAGCCACCCCCCCTCCATCATTGGGCAGGCGGCTCGCTCCCTGCTCTTCTTGCTCTCCTTTTCCAGGGCCCCAGAGCCTGGGTTGTGGCCTGTGGATGAGTGCTACATCCTGGCTGTCAGCACAGGGGTTAGCTGGGGATTGGCCTGTGGTGGAAGTGCAGTATCAGGCCCTGTCTGTCAGCTCCTCGTTCCACTTCCTCCCACCCATCAGCGCAGGCTACAGCCAGTGGCACAAGCATACGGCGTGCCGAGCTGTGACTGACTCAGATCTCGGGCTTGAAAATGAAAGGATCGCCCTCAGAATAGGCATATTCATAACCATGCCAATGTAAAGGGGCTGTTTAAAACCTTTAAGTGCTCGGGTGTTGTGTTTTTAAACAGACCATGAAAGCTTTGACAGATGGTTTACTATTTCGCCCAGTATTTCATTTCAGGTACTTTTAGCTGTTGCTTTCTGACTTCTGAGTATTGACCATGCAACTTTTTCTTTTTTGGAAAGAACCCTTCCCATTTGTCAGACTGATAAATGTGTGCAAAGTGTCAATCAAGATACTTTATAAATCTTGTGGGTCGTATTTTCTGCCACGGTTCTGATTTTGTGCATACACATGGAGCCATGCCTTCACTTTGTCTGTGGATCACATTATCTGATACACACACAGGTACATACATGCTCGCAAAGACACAAGAATACACATCTGTACTGCACATGGTCACAGACAGGCCTACACATGTTGGAGGATTTGCGACTATAATCAGATTAATTGGTCCATCTCTCCTTGAAAACATCACATATACACATGAAGGCCTCTGGTAGCTTTCAGCTGGATGCTGCTTACACTAACCAGAAGCCAGGCAGCAGGCTCAAGGTCGACAGGGTCACAGCACGCTCTCTGGCATCAGCATCTCTTTATAGCTTACATGTTAGAAAAATTATTACAGCACTTACAGCTTTACTCTGTCTGACAGAAAAGGAATTTCTATCTTTTCCTCTCGAGAATTCCTACTTATTTAAGCTGCACTTTCTTTAGGTTAAATTTGAAACGGAGAAACCTTTTTTTTGCCCAACATAAATATGAAAGTTAGTGTTGCTTGGCAGAAACCTCAGCCTCTTCAAAGACAGCAGCAAAACATGCTTGGCTTTTGCGACGAATATTATAAGTATATTAACAATAATCCTTATTAACATTCTCCAAGCTGCATGCAGGTTTAACGCCTCAGTGCGCTGCATATGTTTTTCTTCTGGCCCACAAGTATGTCTATGTGAGGGACTATCTGCACACATGCTGCCATTCATGATTTTATTATAGGTTTTAACTTCACCACAGTTTATACAAAGGCATGAGAACCGCCAACCATCTCTCTTTCTCCCTTTGAAATTGCATAATCTCCTATTAACTACATACATTTCTGCTAACATATATTTTAGTAATTATCACACTTATGGGTAACAAAAGATCATTATGTGTGACAGTTAACTGTGCACACAGTGCAGTCCTCTAGTTGAGCCAATGTAAGTGGAAATATAATAATGGTAATTTGAGTAAAATAAAAACGTTTTGTGAAACTAGTAACACAGAAGTTGAAATAGTTAAAAGTAACTAATATGTGAAAAAACAGCTAGAATGCTCTGTTGAATTAGAAATACATGGTTAAAATAATTATCCAAAGAATGGATAAGTGTTTGGGAATCAAATATTTAATAATTAATAATTGGTGGAAATAGTTGAAAGGTATGGGTAATAATGGTGGAAAAGGTGAGCTTAAATGGAGAGTTAGCCAAATAATCAATGAATTAGTTATGAATTAGTCAAATACTGGATGAGAAAGTTGGATACAAATGGGTAAACTACTAGTCAAAAGTAATGAAGAAACAGCCAAAAGTTGTTGATAAGTGATCAAATCACAAATGGTCAAAATAGCTTGAAAGGTATGGATTTGCTTAAATAACATAGCTAAAAAACAAAGAATAAATGGAGAATGTGTGAAAACATCCAGCTTTGGCCTGTGTAAGTTTAACCAAATCTGCCTAAGCATTTAAAGTTTAATTGTATGAACACTTTTAAGTCATTATTCTGTTTAAAATCAGGGCCAGTCAGTCAATGGTTACTTGTGTTCGTTTGAGGAAATGTCCACCTTCTTTAGGAGATATAAATATTATATTTCTGTAAACAAGCATAACTTGGTTGTATTCAGTTTATATAGTGTCATTTATTTTATGTGGTTCACCCAGTAACAAAAGGACTAAATGAACCTTACTTCTTACATACTTCTTGATTGTCCACATTTTCTCTCTCCTTGCTTGTCGTTACGTGGTAAACCTGCACTGCTGGCACTTAAGAAAAATAAAACAACCCATAAAATAGTATTTTGTAAATACTGTTTCACCTAGTTCTGTTTTTTTCACACATTCTGGTGCTAATAAGCTCTGACACACCCTAAACAACCACCCTCTAAAAAGAGTACGTAGTGTAGAGCAGCGGTTTGGTGTCCAGGGGAAGCCTGCGGTTCTGGAGCCAGAGAAGGAGTCGTGCCCTGCCATCCCACAGAGATGACAGGAAGATAAGAAAGAGAGGTTGCCTCTCCGCACAAAAACATCCCACCAGGAACTAACCTAACCTGGGGGAGAGATTGAAGGCTTCAGGACTTAATGTCAAAGTCTATTCTTACTGAAAGAAAATACACAGAAAAAAATACATTTATTTCTTCATCAAAATCAGGATTGCTTGAACAATGTTGACTGAGAACATAAGTCATCCAGTAGTCATCAGAATCCACTATACTCTAAGATGTTCTTGTGGTATCACAAATATCCATATCAAGTTTGTACTACAACAGCATGCCTCTGTATGTCACAACTTTGGCTTTGTGACATGGCTTCTCTTAACCAACAGCCACAGAAATTATGGGGTTGGTGTCGGCGGGGTGGGGTGGTTGTGGTGGTGGTGGTGGGGGGGACTAAGTACAAGCGACAGACTCTTGGCAGACACAGTTCCTGCAGTTATAACTTCGAAAACCGCTTATAGTTTGCAGTATTTGAGAAGGCAAAGTGAAAAGGTAGCCATTCCTCCTAGACGATGCGTAATGAGGGAACCGTAGGGAAGGAGAAACAGCGAGCAGTTTCTGGAAGCGGCACTAACGCTGGGATCAGTAGCATTAAAAGAGATTTATACCCCCAGCTCTTAAACAGTTTTCTTTTGCTCAATGGTTTCTCTTTTACAGATATTTCAAGGAAGTAATAAACTGCACTGACAAGAGTTTGAGTATCTTTGAAACATCCCTCATGGGCAACAGAGCTCCATCACTTCTATCACACTGTCTTAGATCTGCGTCATTACTTCTACAGAAGTCAGGCTGTTTCTCTCTGTTAATAGCATTTGGCCTCATCTGGGTATTATGATCAGCTTGTTGTTGTTTATATCAAAAAAATGTTGCGTAACTTACTTTAATGCATCAAGCGCTGCACTTTCCCCAAGTCAGTTCAACATTTATCTCGTTGTGAGTGGTGGTTGTGCCATGTGGTTTAGGCCTACAGACTGTTTTTCCTGACAGTTAAGTTCTTTTGAAGCTGTCTGCATGGTCCAGAATGAGGCCCTGCACAGTGTAAGATGTCATACTCCCACTGTGCTGACCAACATGCTCTGTGGGCCTTGATGTGCCCATAACATTTAATGGTACGTTTGGCAAATGCTAATGGAAACTCTTACTTTGCCTTGCCATCACATTTTGTTCCCTTTCTTTTTTGGTTGCTTTTTTTTTTTTCTTCAAATTTACCATAATTATTCATCTACGCCTTTGATATACTTAAGTATGAACTCATGGCTGAGAGAGATGAGTGGAAAGAATATGCATTATCTGCTAATTATTAAGATTAAGAGTCAGATAAGTAAACCAGAACGAAAGGGAACATTTGTCTTGAGTAAGCCACGGTTGCGTGCGTTCCACTACCCCGCAGTATGGATGTTTGTAGTCTCGCTGGGATAGCAGAACATCACAGTGTCCCTTTGAGCTGGGACCTGGGTTGGTGCGGTACTCGAGAGGAGGAGGAGAGGGTTAGGTCATGCTGTGGCACGTCTGTGTCTCGGTGTGGGAGAAAGAAACATCTCGACCTTGCGCAGGTTCAAGAAGAAACAGCCTGCTTCTTATTAGTCACTATGATCTGCAGTGATAAACAATTCCTGTGGTCTCCTGCTCACAGAGACATCACTGGCAACGATTGAGTGTTCACGGGTGGTTTGTGTGTTTGTATGTATGCTCAGACATGCAGGGCTCGAGTATGTGTTTTTGTGTTCAAAAATATTTAAATAGTCAATAAGTTACCAAATATAGCGTGGATTTATCTGGTTGCATCAGTTGTATTTGTAAAAGCTTCAAAATGTAATAATGTTATGTTCTTATGGACTAGTATGACTGTCACGGTGTCACCTGTAACACAGTAGTCGAATGTTTAAATAGCAGAAAAGATTAAAATACATGCTCAGTATCTCTTTATGCCAAATGTGAAATGTGAAACCTTAACCAGAGACTGATGTAAAAATATTTCACCCCGAGACTGTCGTTCCCTTTGCCCTTGCCTTAACTGGCAAGTTTATCTATTGCTGCACTTCCGTGCAGATGCCTGGCATCGAGCCTCAGGGTGATAAAAATGTCTTCAGAAGGTAAGTGTTTATGGTGAGGATCCATAAGGTTAGCAGGATCAAAGCCCCGTTGAAAGGACATTAAACAAAGAAACAAGAATAATAAACAAAACAGCAAGTTAGTCATACAACCAGATTTATGACATCTTAGAAACTGTGTTAGGGAGAGGCAGATTTCTGTCAGTATGTTCTTTATTGCTGTGAAAAACAGCCAAGTCCAAAAAAATCGGCCTGTAAAGTAAAAAAAAAAAAAAAACAATAGAAGAAAGGAAAGGAGGGAGATTTCACACCACAAACATACAGTACATTTTATTGTTTCTTTTATTGCTCTAGTGTTATTTTCTCTTTCTTGTTCAGTTTTGGAGTAGGACGCTGATTGGATAAAAATTGTGTTTGACTTTTTCATTCTCAGTAAATTTCTGGATTTGGATATACTGGGAATGCTCAGCAGCTCTCTGTCTGTATTATGAGGAGAAGTATTTTAGTTTCAGACAAGGGGCCTGTATATGGCTCAGCTTGGCTTCTCTCTGGTGCTTGTCTACCGGTAACGGCTGATTGAGTTGACTGTTAGACGGGTATGTTCCCAAATGTCCCTTGAATCCCCCATCTCAACCCACACTTCAGCACCAGATTACCCTGAGGGTAACACTAATAAATCAGTTTCACATTTTAGACTTTGGGGGAGTTAAATCATATATTTGTTTTTCATTTCTTTTATGTTCACATTCAAATCGAGTTTCAGAACTTTGTCCAGTTAATGAGAATTTGTCACAGTGGTCCGCCGTGTATTTGTTTTGTTTGTTTTTAGGTTTTCTGCAGTAGCATCTACCTCAGTGTAGCCTGTAGGAGTGGGAGTGGTGTACCACCCGGGCCTGTCATTCCCATCCTGCCCAGTCATTTGCTTAAGGCTTCAGCTTTAAGTAGGAATTATTACTTAGGAGATAAGTGTGGAGATAAGCCAGTCCTTGCCTGCAAGATGTATGAGGTGCAAGAGGTGCACCTGACCTGGAAATGAATGGCGCGAAGGTACAAGTGCAGCCCATGAACCTCCTTTTTCATCCAGCCTGTGGTTTGCACAACACTCCAGGTTGTAACACTAGGAATGGAAGGGTTTTTTCTTTTCAAAATTATAATTACAAGATTTTAGAGGTGCTTAATTAAAAAACTCAGGACTGTGTAAATCCATAGGGAACTGCATGACAAATATTTGTAAGTAGAAGGATGTGTTTTAGTGCCAATTGAAAAAAAGCCTTAAAAGTTGATATTTTATTTGTACTGTTCACTTGACTTGAAACCTGCAACACACTTGCAGCAAATGTAATATGTTAACTAGATAATATTTTTATTACAGTAATATTAAATTATTGTGCTAATAATTTGTCTGCAAAGAAAAAATTTAAAGGTTCATAAAAAAACTTCCTACTTTAAGAAAACAATCAAAACATTTTCACTAATATGTTTTACATGTTCTCTAAATGCTACATTAGTTTACTTTAGAAAACATGAAATCTGAACATTGAATAACTTTAGTTGCTCTGGATGTTGATTAAATTCTTAAATCTAAAAACTTCAGCTTCTTCTTCAAACATACAATCACAGAATTAGAGATTTCTTTTTGTTGTTTTTTTTGTTTTTTTGGAGAAAAGAAAAAGTGATTAGGTTGCTGCTTCACTAAGGTGTGTGGGAGAAACATTCCTCTTGCTTGGTATGTTAATTCACAGCTCCAGGGTCTGTACCAGCCTTCCTTCTTTGAAGTTTCTCTCCGTGTTGCCTTCTCCCCACAAGGTGAACTTGTGCCCTCTTAGCATTTTTATTTATTAGACAATCCCTCACATGTAAAAGATGATAAAGTTGACATGTTACAGGCAGTCACTGCTTTCACTCGTCGAGGAGAGCGTTTTGTTGAACACCCCCAACAAATTTGAGCTTTAAATTTGATGACACTTTACATGCCAAAGGAGTTTGCTCATTGGACGCTTGCCAAGGCACAAAAAAAGAAGCCAGACCAGATCATTAGGATTCAACAAACCGTGTCATTGAAGGCAAGTACACAGGATCATTTCATATTTAGCTATCTCTGTCACTTTTTTGATTCATAAATCCCGTCAGTCAATTTGATTTGCTGTGTTTTGCTGTGTGTGAGTACTTTTCTGCCAGTTAGCTGCCTGGAACATTTCCTCTTATCTGCCAATAGTTTCTTCTTTTTCTCTAAAACTGTCTACTAAGACTCATTGTCAGGCACCCGACTAATGTCTAAAAAGATCACCTGCTGTTATGATTGAAGTGAGCACTGGTGGTTTGACCCATCACACAAAGAGTTATAGGTGGTCGGTTAGCTTGTCAGTCAGGTTGGGTGGTTTTTTAATCATTTCATCTTTGCTGGGGGGCTCTCCTGAGACCCGTACAACGTTTAGCAGTCTGCGGCTCAGGACCCCGGGGCTCGTCTAAGCCCTGCCTGTATCTGAGCTGCCATTATTAGCTCTGCTCTCCAGAGCACGTCGCTCATCTCTCCCCTGAG
Source organism: Ctenopoma multispine (assembly GCA_034779795.1). NCBI lineage: Eukaryota > Metazoa > Chordata > Actinopteri > Anabantiformes > Anabantidae > Ctenopoma > Ctenopoma multispine. The sequence continues at coordinate 6,524,382 of JAUYWH010000027.1, read as the reverse complement.
AGGACGGCTGAGAAATGAAGCGCGCTAGCTGGGCACTGCAGTGGAGGGCCAATAGCCCGACATGGAACTGTAATTACTCCATTGATATTCCTCACACAATAACACTGTCATCTCTCATTTGCATAACCTCGCCTGGCTCGCCACAGCAGATGAATGCATATGATCTTGTCAAGAGGCTGCAGGAGTTTGGACGGTATGAGTGGAGGGGTTTTTCACCTCCTTCTAGGTGCCGGTTTTGTTTCAAACACGCAGGACAAATCGCTTGGTTATGATTAAGTTAGGAGAGGAGAAGGAGGAAACCACCTTTCTACTGTTCTGTATATAGGGAGCTTTGTGGCTCAGCTGTCTTTGTGGTATTAGAACATAAACAACAAAATGGAGAGAGGAGGCTGCGGTGTATCACGATTGTAACAGTGTATGTGCGTGTGTGAGTCTGCCTGAGAGAATGAGAGTGTGTTGAGGGGGTGGGGTGTCAGTGGATGTCATAGGCCCCTGTCTCAGTTCTGTGTTAATGGCCATTGGTCATAGGCTGTCTCCCCTTTATTTCTTTTGCTCTCCTGCTCTATCCTCCCAGGTCTCCCACTGGAGCAGCGCCCTCAGGCACCGCATCATTTATTGCTGTCAGGAGTCACAGGGGAGAGGAGGGAGAAGAGTAGAGAGAGGGGGGGGGGGTGCAGGAGGAGGGAAGACAGGGAGAAGATGTGCTGCAGAGAGAAGTCAATGGAGGCGATGGGGAAAGGCAGGCATGCTAGACTGTCAAATCTCACCCGTTGAATATTTAATGGAGCCTGGAGTGTTTATTTAGTTAGCCTGTCGATTTTTACCGCTCTGTCAATAGCGTCTCCTGTGTAGCCTGCTGATGATCTTTAGTGTCTCTTCCCCCAGGAGAGGCCAGGCACTAAATGCAATTATGGATTTTCCTGCACCGCAATGTGTTTGATATTTTTACTGATCTAATTTGCAATCTGGTAGTTTATTGTTTGGCATTTTAGTGGCGCTCAAGTCGCGAGGCAAATTTGATTTCCCCTCATAATTCTTTATAACTTCATTAATGCTGTTAGCACATTGGCACAGATCTTAAATAAAGCTAGAGAATCATCCCATGGATGAATGCATTCCTCATTTTATTGTCTCCATGCCCCATTCTTTTTTACTGATTCTGGTTCTAATTAAAAATCATCCTAGTGGTGTACTGTCTTTGTGAAATATGAAATCATAATCGGATTTGAATGGCTCCCTTCACAGAGGCATCCGTATTCAAACATACGCCCAGAACTGTTGTGGGCAGAATGAAACAGAATCAAAACAACTTTTTTTCAGTGGCACTCAGCATCTTCAGAGACAAATGAGGGTATTAGCAGCAGAGCAACAAAAGTAACAGAGGCTAAATAATGTGGGTGATTGTCTCAGAGAGAGACAGCGTGGTTCCACGTATTTCTGTAGAGCCGTAGGATTTCTAACCCTTTGACGGATGTGTTAGTTAGAGGGGCAGCATTAGCTGTAATGCTGTTAGCATGTAGCTGTGTGAGTGATGTGCTAGTTAGATGCCCAGCAGTAGAGCTAATGGTGTTAGCGTGTTGAGCCTTCAGAGGGATGCAATCGGTTAGGCTGTGATGGATGAGTGTCGCGCTGTGGAGGCCTGCGAGCCTCCTCATTCGCCAGCCTGTCAGCTTCTTAAGTGGACGTGCAGAATTAGTGCTGAAATCAGAGACTGCTTAATCTGATGGTAGGCATAGCATTCAGTAGGAAAAAATGGCTCATCCAGCCAGTGGTGAGTGAATGATGGTCTGTATAAAAAGACGAGTCAAAGCAGTGTAACAGAGAAGGGGCTGACACACATCTTTAGGAACCATTCAGTCTTCCTGCAAATTTACAGTTAGAAGCACATGACAACAAAGCTTGGTCTTGGTTGAGAGCGTAGATAGATCTTTGCAGCACTTTTTCCCAAAACGCTACTTCCTCTCTCTTTCAGATAAAAACAAATGTATCTTCAAACATGATTGAGCGATCTGTCATCACTGTAGTCCTTTACTAGTCTTTTACTGTTGAATGACAGCTCAAAACTACAGAGTGACAGACAGATGTTGTCGTGTGTCATAGAAAGCAGGAAACAGATTCCACTTCAGGGGTAATGAATAGGGAACATCCCACACTCACTCAAACTTACACAGCACACATTCACACCTTGCTGAGTTTCCAAAACAAACAGAGAAAATATCAAAGGCAGAGTAAGTGCTCTAACTCTGCTTCTGTGATCTGTACAGAACCTGTTCTCGCTTGGCCCAGCGCTGTGCACAGACACATCACTGTCATTACCGGCCAGGTTATCAGCTACGCTCTGTTGCTGCTGTGATGACAGCAGCTACAAATTAAGTTATTATATATTTGCTATATCACATTGATTCTTCATTCATCTGATTGTAAAGTGGCAAATAGAAATCAGTTAAAACAATGATTTTAAAGCACGTGACTCCTGCCTTGACAACACTGCAGTCACTCGGTCGTTACTTTGGTACTTTTCCTGGTATATAAATAAATAGTAAGAATTTATATTGAGAAGCTTCGGGATTTATTTGTTGACGTAGATTTGAGTGAGAAGGTTAAACTGGTATTTGAAAGTTGCAGTGTGGGTTAAGTTTGAGGATTAGATAACAGCAATGCAATACAATTATCTCGTGAAGAAAATTTGATTTATTTACAGTGAGAAAGTCCTTAAAACCATCTGAAGATTCTCTTTACATATTTAACTCTCCTATAATTCTGTCTATTAGCTATAAAATTTAGACTCATACTTTAGACTATTACTATTTTCAATGATTCATTCAAAACTCCCTGTAGATCTGTTAACAGATGTAGAAAAAAGAAAACATGTTGTTTTTATTTGCAGTAATCAGTAATGCAATTGCTACTGTTGAAGCCCAGTTTGAACATGGGATTTTATTTTGTGAAGATGTCCCTGACAGCAAAAAGCCCTCCTCTAATTGAGGACTGTCATCAAATCAGCTGCATGTTTCGCCCTTCCCCTCTTGCATCACTTGTGGCTTCAGAATAACTCAGCCAGCTTCTAATGATATAAGCAGAGATGAGAGATGTTTGCGCTCCAGCTGTGTTTAAAATTAATTGTCCTTATCAGCTGAAATGAGAGGGGGAGCGAGACAGAGGAGGATTTCTCTCTGAGCAGGAAATGTCATTTCTCTGTAATAGTTTATGATTCATCCCTCCACCTTTGACTAAAAAATGAAGGATGACAATTAGAGCGGGCCATGGGAGTAGGAATCAAAGAGCTGAGATTCCCCTTGGCAGAGTCAGGCCTGTCTGAGTGTGCTCCCAGCAAACTGGATCCAGATGTCGAGGTCTGTGCTGCCATAGGCTGCTGCTGCTGCCACAGCCACACAACAGGCTCTTTCTGCCAGGCCGCCAGCAGATAGCCAGTCAATCTCTCAACCTCCATGCTCACAAACATGACAGGAGACTCTCCCGGTGAGAGCTTGGGACAGAGGCCCCCACTCCAAATAAAAGAAACTCCAGCCCGCTGCCTCACCGAGCCAAAGGCTGCAAAGTATCATTTCTTTGCATGCTGTGATTTATCTAACCCTCGCTTTGTGTCTCTATCCCCTCTTTGTCTTCTTTCCTCCTTTAGTTTGTGTCTCTCCTTGCTTAATGTGCTTGTGGGCTGGCTGGTGGAGACAAAAAAATTGCTGTGTGTGTAAATAGGCTTTTTAGTAGGTGCAATAAATTTACAGATTGACATAAAATTGTTATGCGAGTGCCAACAGATATTAAACTGATTGATTTATTTACTTTAATGCTTTAGTTATCGTCCAACTTTCATCACTGCTGCATTTCTTGCGAAAAGAAACACAGCCCAAAGATTGTAAGTGATTTGATGTGTCTGTTGGTGGAGAGGGTTTGAACTCAAGGGGGTCGAGTGTTGTCACTCAGCTGAATCAATGGTCCGGTGTGGCAGAGAAAAGGCCAGCGGAGCACTATTGATATGTTTAACAAATTATCCCTGATGACGGCAGGTGTGATTGTGAGCGCGGCTCTGGGGTCAGCTCGTCATATGGTGGCTAACAGACACGATATTGCTGCATGTCCTGATCTCTCCATTCCCTCACAATGGCATTAGGGGCACCCCAGGGAAATAAAGAGTCCCACTCCCCTATCCCCAGTGCTCTTCAAATTAACTCCACAGAAGGTTAAGCTCCCTGATTCATAATTATTCAAGGCCACCACCAGCAGCAGCAGCAGCCCTCTCCACATCCACTTCCCAACCCCTTTCTCTCTCTCTCTCTCTCTCTTTCTCTCTCTCACTCTCCCTGCCACTTCTCCTGAGTGGCACTTGGCTTTTTGTGGGAAAGCCCAGGAATTAGATTAGCTAAGCTTGACCTGCGAAACGTACAGCCAGATGACGGGAGCAGGATTGGACTTGATCTCTGCCTGTCTAGCTGTCTCTCTATTCAATCTAGCTGTCTGTCTCTCATATAGTGTGTTATTGCTTGTGAGCGTCCCTATGGATGAGACATTTTCAGCTGCAGCAATTGCAAATATGGCTCTCCGAGGAGCGGCCAGTGTCAAGAGCACATCTCACTTGCATGGACGCAATTTGAATGATGTGAGGTGCGATTGGCCTTCACTTGTCCCTTTGTGGGTTTGAGACTGTCTCAGTGCTGTTCTGCTCATTAAGTAACTGCCAACATCAAACAAAACATGCAACTGTTAAGCTTTACAACAACTGTACATGCTCTGAAAAAAAAACACTCAACTCATAGGAGTGTTTGAGTTTGAGGTTTATTTTTCCTTAATATCTATGATCTTAAGAGGAATTCTGGTGGTCGAAAGGAACGCACTCTAGTTCTTTTAAAAGCACTTTCACTTCAAATAAAATGCACCCTGATTATCTATGGTTTTGAAGGAATTTTGTCTGAGCTCGCTGGATTTCACTGGAAGCATAATCTCCGAGTCAAGAATGAGAACCTTAAATGCTTACTCTTTAGCATACAAGTATCAATTAAATCCCAAATTCACAGGAGACATTCATAAACCGATCCAGAGTGTAAAACTGACTCACAAATCACTACAAAAACACATTTTCAACCTCAGTGGTTTAATTGTGACCTGCTGGAACTACACTGGAGCAGCACTGCTGTTGAATCTGTGCAGAATCAACTGTTTATAGTTGTCCCACTTCTCAATCAGTGTAGGTGTTCTGTGGAGGAGCCGGGTGCTTCTGAAGTCAATTGGGTTCCTCTGGAGGCAGTAGTAATGTAATGAGGGACCACTCTGACTGCGAGCTGGGCTTCTTTCTCTACAATCACATAATTAATCTCCCGATTCTACCACTCACCGCGTCGTGACAGATACGTTTGTGTTTGGTGCATAATGGTGAAGTGTTCTGTTCTTCCTGTATGCGTCTGTTTTGGAAAACGATTATAAAGCCCATTCCTTTACAGCCTACAGAGGGTTGTGTACAAATCAACACTCCCTTTGGGCCCTATTAGAAGACAAAGAGAAACACACAAAATTCTCAGGCAGGTTCCCTAATAATATGTCGGCAATTTAGATAATGACTGGGTGTGAGATAAACTGAAGTGTGTATTACAGGTAATTGGATCTGCAGTGTGTTGGCTACCTAAGCATCTATGGGGTTGTGTATTGTGAGCTGGTTCTTCAACTTACAAGAGGCACAAAGAGATGGACTGTCAGTGATAAGCATTGTAAGGATTTGTAGCACATGCAGTAATAATGGCTGATGTGAGATATTTTATCTCATACATAGCCGTGGACACCATCAGAGCCCGAAGCAAATCCGAACTGGCTTCAGATATCTGGCACTGGACAAGTCAGACTTAACATAATTTCTCCTCAGTTTTGCAGCTCTCACGAGGATGTCTAGTTAGTCGGTGGATGACAAATACAACACCCGGGGCTGTCAGAATGATGAAGTTCAGAGAGTTGTTTCTTTTTTTCCTCCAAGGTGAGGCTTAGAAAAGTTGGAGCCTTAATGAGAGTTGTCAAGCCTGTGAGGTGAAGCGCAGAGCGGTGGGAGCATCGCGAGGGAGGCTTTGGGGGTCTGGTGGGCTGGATCTCCTTGGCCTTTAAAGAGATTACCTTGGTAGTGTAAGGAGCAGGTGTACCCACAGGGTTTAGGGGGAGATAGGCCAACCAGCCCATTACCAATACTGCAGAGGACCCTCACAAGCTTCATTAATAATCCGATGATGAATCACTACTTTAATTGGACCTTTATAGGTATTGCATAATCCCTAGTTCCATCATTTCCGCTAGATTCTTAATGGGGATGGTAGTTTGTTTTTATGCCACACAATAATAATTTTTTTAATTGATTACATTTTTGTTATTCATTACATGATGGATTGGATGGATGGGATAGGAACTGTGGCTAAAGCAACGCCTCATTAACGATGCTTTCATTTCTTTCAAAATAGATAATACGCAGTTTTGGATTAGATATGTCCATAAGGTTCAAACTAGTGTCTGTTTTAAGACTACACACAGGGTCAGATTTCTCCCACTCTTAATTAGATGAGGGATAGTCTAATTAAATCAAATTCATTATCCTCAGCTCTAGAAATCAAGAGGCTCTATTGGAAATAAGGTTAGGCTCCCCCTCATCCATCATGCCCTAACTAACCAATTTACAGGCCAGCCTTTTGCATGAGGCATTATTACCTTGTCATAAACACTTACCTTTAAAATCCTTGAATCAAGCTGTGATATGCAAAGCTTTTATCACATTAGTTTGTGCTAGTGTGTCAGCCTCTTTCTGCCTAAGATGAAGTATGCTCCCAAATAATCATATTAGCCACATAAGGTGGAGATAGTGCAAACGACTGCTATTTAAAGCTGGCTGATAATTCTGTGTAATTAAGACATAGCACAGTTTCTCACACTGAAGAGGGATTAAGGGTTTTTCTATGGTGAAAAACAAAATGATAAACAGAAAAAAAAGGTTGTTTGTGAGGCTTCTTTTTTTTTTTTTTCAAATAAAATAGGCTCTACAGATGGAAAATAATTGTATCATCTCTATCTGCAAAGAACTCCGTTTCAGTCTTGTATTTTGCTTTGGCTGCATTCAAGTCCTAAATGGTAACTATACACTTGGCCACATTGTCTCATTCCTGCAGCTGGGAGTCACTCAGCGTCTATTGTCTAGGAAACACAAAAAGCTACCATCATGATTATTCTAGGCTCATCTGATCTATCTGAGGCGACACGCCATTCATCATATGGATCATCTTTGATATTACTGACGCCAAAAATTATTAAAATTCTCTGTTTTAATAAACTGT